>VWYP01011345.1:19972-58459 GCA_013400435.1 Pycnonotus jocosus
AATGGGAACTGCCCAGGGAGGTTTGGAGTGCCCATCCCTGGAGGTGTCCCAGGGATTCCTGAAGGTGGCACTCAGAGCTCTGGGCTGGTGACACGGTGATGACCTGTCACAGCTTGGATCGATGACCTTGCAGCTCATTTCCATCCTCAGACATCCCAGGATTTTGGGATTCGGTGCCAAACCTCCAGCGGAGGTCCGCCCGCATCCCGACAGCCCCCGCGGGGCCGCTCCGGCCCGTCCCGCTCGCTGCCCGCGCTCCCGGCCTGCCCCGCGCTTCCGCCCGCGCCTCCTTCCGGTCCCGCCCGCCGTAGAGGACGGTCGCCAGGTCGTGAGGCCGGGACGGGCCGGGAGGAGCTCGGGAGCGGGCTGGGAACGGGCTGGGAGCGGGCTGGGAGCGGGCTGGGAGGGAGAACGGAGCCCCCCCGCCATCCCTGTCCGTGCCCGAGCTGGCGGGGCAGCGCGGGTTGGGGGGTTGCAGGGAGGTGTGTGAGGGGGGAGCGCTGCGACCCCTCCCGCGGCTCTCAGCCTGTCCATGCGGGGCTCTGTCAGCGGTGTCGCGACATGTCGGGCGGCACTGAGGTGACAGGCACGGAGGGCAAGGTCAGGGGCAGACAGCGCGTCCTTGCGGGAGCTTGAGCGGCTTTGGGCTGAGATGGGGTCACCGGAGGAACTCGAATCCCTCGTGGGTGGGAATGCCGTGTGTGGGATGCTGCCCTTCCCTGGGATGTGCCGGCGCTGCTCCCTGCGGAGGGGTCGCTGCACTGGCTGTGGGATGTGCTTGGGCTCACCTCGCTTGAGGCTCCTGGAATCCGCCCAGGAATGGTTTATTTTGGAATTACAGCGTCCTGTAAGGGCGATTTAAGTAAGGGAATGTCCTTTGCTTCGTGTGCAGGAGGCTCGGGTTAAAAACAGGGAGAGAGAGGCTCATCCCAGTCAGTTTAGTGGGAGAATATCCCACAAAATATCCTTGTCAGCATGGAGTGATGTGCTGCCCTTTGGAGAAGGAGCAGGAAATCTTTAGGCTGTATTGATTTTTTTTTAATGTAAACTCGTGGAAAATGTTCTTATTTCGCCTTGGGCACTGACTGTTGCTGCCTGGCCCTGCAGGATGTTGGCTTCCAGAGTGTTCAGCCTGGTCGGGAGGAGATCCATCTCCACCTCCCTGTGCCTCAGGGCGCATGGACACGGTGGGTGCCGGTGCTGGGGGGGCCTGGAGGGGAGGAGCACAAAAAGCTGCTCTGGATGGGCTGTGGGTGAGGGGATGGGGATGGAGGGAGCCTGGGGAGGTGGCAGGAATCACAATCGTGGGATCATTCAGAGAGAGGAGTTCCAGTGTCACCAAATCCAAGCTGTGCCTGATGCCCACCTTGTCACCAGCCCCACCTCCAGGAATCCCTGGGACACCTCCAGGGATGGGCACTCCAAAGCTCCCTGGGCAGTTCCCATTCCTGAGCCCCCTTTCCATGGGGAAATTCCTGCTGCTGGCCAAGCTGAGCCTCCCCTGGCCCAGCCTGAGGCCGTTCCCTCTCCTCCTGTCCCTGTTCCCTGGGAGCACAGCCCTGGCTGTCCCCTCCTGGCAGGGACTTGTGCAGAGCCTCCTTTTGTCCAGGCTGTCCCTGGATCCCTGGAAGTGTCCAAGGCCAGGCTGGACAGAGCTTGGAGTCCTGGGATAATGGGAGGTGGCAGGGGATGGAATTGAGATCAGCTTTAAGATCTTTCCTTCCTAATCCATCCCAAACCATTCCATAATTCCATCTTCATGCTGTTACAATGGGGATTCATTCCAAACCCTTCCCCCTCCTGCATCCCTGCACTGTTGGGTTTTGTCTGTGAGGGCTCAGAGCCGTCTGTGCAGGCCCTCGATGTCCCCTGTCCCCTCAGCAGGCGTGGTCAAGGCTGAGGATTACGCCCTGCCAGCCTACGTGGACCGGCGGGACGTGCCCCTGCCCGAGGTGGCCTTTGTGAGGGACCTGTCAGCGCAGCAGCGCGCCCTCAAGGAGAAGGAGAAGGCGTCCTGGAGCGCCCTGTCCGTGGAGGAGAAAGTGGAGTGTAAGTTTGGGGGGCCTGGAGCGCCCTGTCCGTGGAGGAGAAAGTGGAGTGTAAGTTTGGGGGGCCTGGAGCGCCCTGTCCGTGGAGGAGAAAGTGGAGTGTAAGTTTGGGGGGCCTGGAGCGCCCTGTCCGTGGAGGAGAAAGTGGAGTGTAAGTTTGGGGGGCCTGGAGCGCCCTGTCCGTGGAGNGGAGCTCCCTGTCCGTGGAGGAGAAGGTGGAGTGTAAGTTTGGGGGGGCCTGGAGCGCCCTGTCCGTGGAGGAGAAAGTGGAGTGTAAGTTTAGGGGGACCTCTGAGGGACCAACAGCACCATTTCCCTGTTCAGTGGCATGGAATGGGTTTAGGTGGGAAGGGAGCTGGAAGATCAGCTCATTCCACCATCCCAGGGTGCTCCAAGCCCTGTCCACGCTGGCCTTGGGCACTGCCAGGGGTCCAGGGGCAGCCACAGCTTTTCTCCAGGGCTTCCTCACCCTCACAGGGAATGATTCCTTCCCAATATCCCATCTAAACCCACTCAGCTCAAAGCCATTCCCCTTGTCCTGTCACTCCAGGCCCTTGTCAAAAGGCTTTTGACAGCTTTTTATTCCAGGCCATGCTTGGAGCAGCTCTTAATCCCTGTTTTTCCCAGTGTCTGTGAGCAGAGCTGATCCATTAAGGAATTTACTCCTTGTGTGCTCCATGCTTTTTATTCCCAAGATCTTCAGTGCTGTTACAGAACATGAAATTCCCCTGTTGTGGCTTCCATTCCATATCTGAAGTCACATTCAGACATTCCTTCCTCTCCCAGAAAGCAAATAATAATAATTAGATTTATTTCTTGATTCTCATCTGCTTTCAACAAGCCAGGAGAAAAATCTCTTCACTACAACAACGTGCCATTGTTATTGCAGCTGAGTGAAGTGAGCCCCAAACACAAACATGGATTTGAATGTTCATAACCACTGACCTTGGAGTGAACCAAATTCCAGCTAATGAAAGCTCCCTGTGGGTGTTTTGACTTGCAAATAAATCTGCCTCATCTTTTCTAACTGCTTTCCTGGTGTGAAGGGAGAACCTGGTCTGGGAAGGGTTTAAAACTCTTGGAGGAATTGCTCCAACTTTCCTGTTGCTTTGGATTTTAAATTTCTGTGGATTTCAGCTGAGAAGCCTTTTGAGCTCAAAACATTCCTGTTGGAATCATTTGTGCTAGGAAGCTTTGGGCTCAATAACCACACTGGGAATTGGAGGGGAGGAAGGAGAGCTCCCATTTTTCCTTCTTTCGGGTGTGTACTGTAACTTGTGCCCAACTTCAGGATAATCTGTAAAATGGAGACTGAAATTGATGTGGGGGTGAAACAACTGATTGGCTTTGGTGTGTCCCAAACTTAATTTAACATCCAGCCCCTTGTGGGCACATTCAGGCTTCGTTCACCTCCCTTTGGTGAATTCCTGGTCACCTGCAAATCCCAGGAAAAGTTAAAAGAGAGGATTTGATTTTTTTTTCCCCCCCTCAGTGTATCGGATAAAATTCAACGAGACCTACGCAGAGATGAAGAAAGGGACAAACGAGTGGAAAACCATCCTGGGAGGAGTTCTGTTCTTCCTTGGTTTCACTGGATTCATCCTCATCTGGCAGAAGCACTTCAGTGAGTAACTCTTCCATGAGGAATGGGATTAGGAGATGCCTGATGGGAATTCTGTGGGATCAGGTTTATGGAACAGCCAGGACAGGGAATTCCCAGCAGGAATTCTGTTAACACCTGAAAACTCCATCCTGGAGCTGTAACTTGTGGGGATGTAGCAGAAAATATTCATGAAGCTGACTCACAGAAAGGGAGTGGAGCTTTGGGAGGACAGGAAACGGAAGGGAATGAGTGGTGAGATTCCTGATCCCAGAGCTTCCCCTCTTCTGCTGCCTTGGGTAGTGAACATTTGGGTTTGTGCCACTTTTGGCAGCTTTCCCAGCTCAGGATCCGACCTTCAGGGAGCTTCCAGCTGCCAGGAGGCAGAGCAGCAGTTAAAGGAGCTGCTCCCTGCCTTGAGGCTCCCAAAACCAGGAAAGCAGGGAAGCTGTTATGTTGGTGATGAAAGAAACCACTGGAGAATCCATGTGGGAGTGTGGTCTGAGCTGGATGCTGCACAGACTGGATGCAGGGAGTGGAGATTTGACCAGATCACAGAATCACAGGCTGGTTTGGGTTGGGAGGGATCTTGGAGGTTATCCCATTTCACCTCCATCCATGGACAGGGACACTTCCCACTATCCCAGGTTGCTCCAAGCCCTGTCCAACCTTGCACACTTCCAAGGATGGGGCAACCACAGCTTCTCTGGGCACCCTACTCCAATGGGATGACTTCAGGAGGGGAAAAACCCCTTTTATGAGTGAAACTTAGCCCCAAATTCCCAACTCGCTGATGTGGCATGAGGACATAATTCCCTAATTCCCTAATTCCCTAATTCCCTTCCCACCCTGCAGTGTACGGCCCCATCCCTCACACCTTCTCTGAGGAGTGGATGGCAGCTCAGACCAAGAGGATGTTGGACATGAGGGTCAACCCCGTGGAGGGCATCTCAGCCCAGTGGGATTTCGAGAAGAACGAATGGAAGAAATAAAGCAACTCAGTGGAACCTGCTCTGCTTGAATAGGAAATGATTCCATCACCCACGTGTGACCTCGTTGCTTGTTGTACTGGAACACCCTCTCCACCTCCAGAAATGCTAATAAATGTCTGGTTAACTTGAGAGGTGCCTCTTGCTGCTCTCTCTGCATGGGTTTGTTGGGGTGGGACATTGGGTTCCTGAACAGGATTTGCTCCCTGGCTTAATGTTTTCAGGGCTAAGAAAGCTGCTGCCACATTTCTCCCTTTGGGTGAGCTGGTGTCTCCTGGACTCTGCAGATTTTTGTACCTCCAGCTGTTTAGAGCTCTTAATCCCTGTTTTTCCCAGTGTCTCTGTGAGCAGAGCTGATCCATGAAGGAATTTTCTTAATTATGATGCAGCTCCTTGTGTGCCCATACGTGGATATCCATGGTTTTTATTCCCAAGATGTTTGGTCTCTCTGATCCCTGCCCCTCTGAAAACTAAACCAGGCTTGGACTTAAGTTTGCTCTTTTCCTGGTGGGACAGGAAACCATCAGGAAACTTGATGTGGTTTAGGAGCTGTGATGGCCCCTCTTTCCCTTCCACTCANCGATGTGGTTTAGGAGCTGTGGTGCAGTCTCAGCCACTTGCTGGCCCCTCTTTCCCTTCCACTCAGAAATTTGGGAAGGTTTTTAAGGTTTTTAATTGGGAATTAAGCAATGAGCTCCCCTTCCTACACCTGAAAAATCCCTTGAGTGATAAATTTATCTCTGGGGTGCTGAGAAGGACGAGGGTGACAATCCCAGGCTGGGGATGGCTGGAATTCTGCTTTTCCCTGCTTTTTGCACAGCTCCTGCCTCTGGCAGCCTGGTGGCACCGACCTGGGTGAGGGACAGGGGTTTGTGCCTGGAAAATCGGTGTTTTGGAGCATATTCTGGAGTTTCAGTGCTGCTGGGATAAGGCAGTTGTTCCTTCCCAAAAGGCTGTGGAACCCCAGGGAGGTCAGCAGAGAAACCTGAGCCTTGCCACGATCCCAGATCTTGATTTCATCCTCCCCTTCCCGGCACCAGGCACTCCCTGCTCCCTTTCCCTCCAGAGCAGCAGCGGGACCTGCTGGAGCTGCCTGCAGGTGAGCTGACTGTGCCAGGGCTCTGCTTGCTCCCCTCCTGGCGTGTTTCCCTTCCTCCTGCTCTTGGAAGGGGTCAGATCTCACCCTCCTCCCTGGGAATTTCGGGTGTTTATTTGCAGGTAGCCTTGGAGACCGAGAAACCGCCCGAATCCTGATCCTGGGGATGGAAAATCCATGGGGAGTGGAATGAGCAAGGTACAGGGGGACAGTGGGATGGTGGCCAACACGTCCTCCTCTTCTGCAGCCCCTGGATGCACTTCCCAGGCCCCTAAATACAACCATCTGCACCTTCCCCTTTCCCCACAGCCCTTGGGAATGCCAAGCACTTCAAGAGAATTAAGAAAACAAACAGGGATTTCAATCCAAGGTTCGTGTCCGAGGTGTCTGCAGGTGTCAGAAAAGCGACAGCTGCCCTTGAATGCTCATCCCTGGGGTGGTAAAACCTTGGCATTTTCATCCTCAGGGATAACAGGGGTCCCTGCAGGGAAATTCCCCCCATTCCCATCCTCGGGGTGTGCCCCAGCAGTGGGGGCAGTGTGGTTTCAGTGCTGCTTTTTCCTCCAGGGGTGGAGGAGGGGATCGATTTCTGTCGGTGTCCTTAAATAACCATTTGGAATGTGAGTCCTCCGGTTTAAAATTAGACTCTGGGACAACAACAGAGAGATCAGATCAGGGCAAACTCCCTCTGCATGGCTCTGGTGTGGTTTAGCACCGGGGATTCACCTGCTGTGAACCCAGCCTGATGGGCAAAGTGGCTTTTCCAGCCACCCCAGTGCCACCAAACCCTTTTGGGGAGCCCAGGCTGTTGCTGCCAAGGGCTGGATTGGTGTAGATGCTTTGGTGAGATCCAGTTTTGGACTCCATAAGGTGCAGGGCTCTGCATTCCCCTTCACAGCTGGTGCTGTGTTGAATCCAGGTGTTTGCACCCAGGAATGGGCTGGGGTTCAGCTGGATGTGACCCAGTGCTGTTAAAAACCCTAAAACTCCTCAGACTTTGGCTCTTCTGCCAGATGGGCACCAGCAAGGCCAGCTGATCATCAGCTCTGTCCTTCTGTGCCTCTGGAAATGCTCTGGTGGGTTCTTACACCCCTTAAACACCCTGAGCTGTCCCTTTTCTCCTTCATAACCCTGCAGCAGCGAGTTGGAGACCGAATTTGCAGCCTTGACATCTCTTTAACTGCAATAAATATAAATCCTGCTATAAATAATCCCCAGCTGGCAGATGAAGCAGCCTTTGAAACTCCAGAGGATCACATCCAAACTCTTCCCATTTCTGTGCTGAGTTTCTCTGAGCTCTGCTCTCCTGAGGGGTTTGGGCTCAGCCTTCCCTGGTTGTTTATGAAGATGATCCATGGATTTGGGTGCTGGGGAGTTTGGTGCCAGGTGTCCTGGTCCTGCTGGAACCAGCCCTGGAGCTCATTCCCACCACATCAGATGTGCCTTGTTCCCGGTGCCATCTGAATTCTCTCTCCTTTTTGTCCCCTCCCAGATTGTCACCGGCCTCTACCTGGGGAATATTAATGGTGAGTGTCTTTCCCTGCCCCTCCAGGGTGCTGTGGGATCTTTGGGCACCTGGCAGGGCTGGAGGATTCCTCTCCTGAGCAGCTCCACCTGCTCCCAACAGGGAATCTCAGCATCTTCCAGAGCTGCCCCAAATCCCCATCCCAATTGCCAGTGATCCCAGTCTAGCCCAGGAAAGGGATGTCCCCCAGGAAATTCATGGCATATCTGGAAGCAAGGACACAACAGCCTTTTCTGGGTTATCAGGGTAATTTCTGATTCTGGGGATGACTTTAGGAACCTGCTGAGCACCCAGTGCATCCCAGGGGGATTTTGCTTGGAGGGAAATGTCCAATCTCCTTCCCTGCCCCGTGTGGGGTGAGAGGCAGCGGGAAGGGCTGGAACTGGGGTGGGGGGTGATGGGTGTGGGTGCCAGCAGGGCAGAGAATTCCCACGTGGCTCCCATTTCCAGACTCTGAGGACCACGAGAACCTGCTGAGGAAGGGGGTGACCCACATCCTGTCCGTCCACAACCGCGCCAAGCCCGTGCTGGAGGTGCGTGCCTGGCTGGGGGGCGCGGGGGGGCTGGGGACCACCCAGGGCAGCAGCAGCAGCTGGGAAGGGACACTGGCCTGGGGGAGAAACAATGCTGGATTTACATCGATTTACACCAATTTACACCGATTGACACCGATTTGCACCGATTTACACCGATTTGCACCAATTTACACCGATTTACACCGATTGACACCGATTTGCACCAATTTACACCGATTTGCACCGATTGACACCACGCAGCGCTGCCCAGAGGAGCTCAGTGATGGATTTGGGGAGGGGACCGCGGGGTGATGGAGGCATCACTCAGGGGTTTTTTGGGGGGTCAGGCGGGACCCCCAGCGCTGCGGGGCCGGGCCCGGCGGGTGCCCGGTGCTGCCGGGGGGTCCCCACGAGAGGGCGGCGGCGCCCCGCGAATGGAGGCCGGGCAGGGAGGGGACACAGCCGGACCCGCTCCCGTCCCGGGCACCGCCTGCTCCGTGTCCCCGCTTCCCCGGCCTCGCTGATCCCCGGAGCGCCGCGGGATCCTCGCTGGGGAAACTGAGGCAGGAGGGAGCTGCTGTGGGATGATGCCGGAGGTGTCGGGCGGGTCGCTGGTGCACAAATCCTGCCCGGGTGGTTCCATGAGCCAGGAGCGGCCGTGGGTTTGGATCCCGGGATGTGAGAGGAGTGAGGGGCACGGCTATGGGGTGCTGGATACCTGATGGGGGGCAGGGACAACTTCCACTGTCCCAGGGTGCTCCAAGCCCCGTCCAACCTTGCTTTGGACATTCCGGGGATCCAAGGGCAGCCACAGATTCTCTGTGGCTTCCTCACACTCACAGCCAAGAATTTCTTCCCAATTTCCCATCCAATTCACTCTCTGGCAGTGGGAGCCATTCCCTGTGTCCTGTCCCTCCAGGCCTTGTCCCCAGTCCCTCTCCAGCTCTCCTGGAGCCCCTTCAGGCCCTGCCAGGGGCTCTGAGCTCTCCCTGGAGCCTTCTCCTCTCCAGGTGAACATTCCCAGCTCTCCCAGCCTGGCTCCAGAGCAGAGTTTTCCCAGCTTTTGGAGCATTTCCCTGGCTCCTCTGGACTCTCTCCAGCAGCTCCACATCCTTCTGGAGCTGGGGGTGCTTCACCCCAATGTTGGGACCACCAGAACCCCNTCAGAGTTTTCCCAGCTTTTGGAACATTTCCCTGGCTCCTCTGGACTCTCTCCAGCAGCTCCACATCCTTCTGGAGCTGGGGGTGCTTCACCCCAATGTTGGGACCACCAGAACCCCTCATCCTTTTTGGGGCCACCATGGGGAGGGACCCCCAACCAAACCCCTGCCGAGGGGGTTGAGTAAAGCACACGTAGAGCTTACAACAGGGAGCAAAGCCATGCAAAGGGGAAGCGGGCAGGCGCGGGGGGTTGAGCAATGTGTCAATCACGGCCTCGAGCCGTGACCGCAAACCCAGCGCCGCTCCCGTGGCCCCGGCTTGGGGACACCCGGCCCCGAGGAGCCGCTGGATGCACCCGGGGCTGGGAGCTGTGGGTGGGGTTATCCCTGTTCCTGACTCGGAGATGGGGCAGAGATTATTCCATTTTCAGCCTCATGTGAAGGGTGAGACGGTGCAGGTGTTATAATCAGAAGCCAAATTATTTCCTAATTACAGCACATTATAAGCATTTCTCAGCCTATCAGCTTTTGCCACGCTGTTAATGCCTTAAAGCCAATCATCTAAAATTAACAATGCACCTTCCATAGTTCTGTTTCTCCAAAGGATTATTTGCAAGGCCATCCTTTGAAACTGGTTTCCAGTTCCATTTCTCTCTCAGCAATGTCTGTCCCATCCCATGGCCTTTCTAAGTCAGCATTTTCTGTCTCTGAGTTTGCATAACGTGCACAGGACTGTGTGAGCCTTCTGTCAGCCTTGGAGAATCCCCTACAAATCCATTTCCCACAGGTGTGGGTCGGGGTTTTGGGGTGGGTTTTGGCTGTTTTGGCTTCTCCACGGTGGATTTGATGGCTTGGGAGCTCTTCCCAGTGTGGAGAGAGGTTGGGATGGCCCCAGGCATGGAGCTGTGGATGAAGCAACGAATGGAAAATCTGTCCACGCTCATCCTTCTGATGTGGGTCATTCCAGCACAGAATTATCCCTGTGCCCATCCTGCTCTGCCCCTTCCTTCCTTAAATAATCCACTTTTTCCAGCCTGCTGGGCTGGAGAGTGGTCCCAGACTTGGGCTACCTGAGCCAGGAGGAACCTGATGGAGATGGGGCAATCCCTGGTGCTCTGGCTGCAAGATTTTCCCTCTCCCCCGAATTTTCCTAAGAAAGGATTAAAAAAAAACAACCCTCAACCCCCAGATAAAAAGGATCTAAATTTATCTCTGAACAGGGAGGATCGAGGAAGCGATGTTTTCAGCAGAGGAAAGTGATCTGACCTAGGCCAGCAGGCAGCAGATGATTTATGGGGTATTAAAAGGACAGGGGAGGAAATAACTCATTGATGAGAGCGGCTTTGTCAGTGCACGTCTTCCTGGTGGAGTTTGGGGCTCCCTGGCTCTGTTTTGGGGGGGGCTCCTGAATATTTTGGTTGTCCCCACAGCCTGTCAGATTGAGAGGAAATGGCCTGGGGTGGGATGGATGCTCCAATCCAGGCAGTGGAGCAAACCCCAAAGTGATTTTCAGCTTTCTCCTCTCCTCAAGGTCAACTGAGAAAGGAAAAAAAAAGAGAGAAAGGGAGGATTTTGTGATTCTTGGAGGTGTTTCATGACCATTTTATTCTGTATTGCAGGACATGACCTATCTGTGTATCTCAGCTTCGGATTCATCCAGTCAAAACCTGTAAGTGATTTCCCATCCTTTTTCCTGTTGGCAGCTGGTGGTCAATAAAAGCTCAGGTTCTGCAGGATGAAGGTTTAGTCCATTCATGCTGTGAAATTTCACATAACCCCTGAGCTTCCCAGAAGCTGAGGTTCACTTTTGTGTGGTAAATAACATTTTAGGGCTTAAAATCTATTTTTAATGTGTGTTGGCGGTCAGAAAATGTAATTTTTCATCAAGTTTCAGAATTATTCCACTGGGCAGGATGAAAAATTGGAGTGTTAGAGAGATGATTTGTGTCAGTCTTTAAGGCCTTTTTTTTTTAAGAGAAAAGTTTATTAAAATATATATTTTTCCCATATAAAGCACAGATGCTCATAAGTCTTAGAATGCTTTTTTTGGAGATAAAGCTGCTGAGAGGAGCTGGGAGGAAACTCCCAAGATTTTGTGGGATGCTGCTGCTTTGAGTGACCCATAAATCCCCCATTTGCACCAGCAAATTGCCAAATCCACGGCATTTTCCTCTCCAATCAAACCCTAAAAAAGCATCAGAACCTGTGGAGGTGCTGCTTTTTCCAGCATCCTCGGGAGCAGCCGTGCCTGAGGGTGGAATTCTGCTTGCTCACGCTCCCTCTGAGCGGAAAGAGAAGCTTTACAAGAAAACCCTGCCTCAGCAAAAACTGGGATTTTTGGTTGCTATTTTTTTTTCCCCCCCCTCTCTTCACTCATTTCTTTAAGTTTGTGGCGTGTCTACGAAAGGGGAAAAAAAAAAAAGAGGGAAAAAAAAAAAAAAAAGAGATAAGGCTGCCTGCAGGAAGGAAGAGTTATTCAAGAAACTATTTTCTGCTCGTCGGTTTATGCCTTGGATTTCACAATCCTCGGTGAACTTTGTGTCCTGCTTGTGATTGGGGAGCTCAGGGCTGCAATTCCACTCCCTGATCCCACGCTTTGAGGCTGCAAAAACACGAGGCAGGGCTTTCACTCTGGGAAAAAAAAAACCAAAACCACCCGTGGAGGGGGTGAGGATGGAGGGGAGGGAGCCAAATTCCTCAGGGATGGGTTGGGATGCAGGCTGGAGGCACCAGCATCGTGTCCAGGAATCTTCCTGCTGGTGCTGGTGAGGGGCTGGAAGGGAGCACTGGGAGCTGGAGCTGTGTGAGCAGCACCTGCAGGCCCTGGGGGACGTTGTCTGCTCGCTGAAGGTCAGAGGGACAAGCAGGGAAATCCCCCGGGACAGACTTTAGGCAGGGAAAATCCTCCCAAACGGCGATGCTGTGTTTGCTGGAGGATCCTTGGACTGACATCTCCTTCCAGGAATGACAGGCTCAGGATTTTTAGCCTGACCACGACAGCAGAGACTCCCTCATCTCCTGTTCCTGGGAAGCAGAACTTCCTGCTATTCCTGAATAAATTCACATTCATAAATTTATTTGGCTCCTTCGAAGGTGCCGAGCCCAGTGTTTCATGGAAAAGGATGGAGAGCAGGGATGGAGGAGATTCTGGAGAGTTCCCAGAGGGAAAGCAGCTCCCTTGACAGTGGGAATAACTGTGGGAGGTCATGCCTTGGCTTCTGAGAAATCAGGAAGGCTGCGTGGGCTCACGCCCACCCCGTCACGCGGAGCAGAGGAAGTCCAGCTCCAGAGCAGAGGAGCTGCCAAAGGGATCCTCTTCTCCTCCTGGAAAACCCAGGGCAGGCTGGCCAGGGAGGCCACCAGCAGCACAAGTGACCAGAAGCAGATTTTCTGCCCCAAAAATGTCCCAGGGCTCAGCCACAGAGGGGAGGGATGGGCAGGTTTTATTGGAAGGAGAGGAATATCTGGCTCAGTGTGGGATCTCAGTCACAAATCAGCTCCTGGATTCCCACCCAGGGATGAGCTGGAGGGATTTGTCTCACCAGAGCCTGCCCTGAACCCCCAGCTCTGCCCACTCAGGACACATGGAATTCGTTCTCCTGTTTGCCAGGGCTCCATCAGCAAGCCCTGGCTCCCACCTGCCCCGTTCTGCTGCCAAATTCTCTGCTTTGGGGGAATGTGCTCCCTCTGCTTTGCCAGCAGCTCCTGGTTGTGCTTTTGGGAATGCAGGCAGCGATCCATGGATGTGCCTGTGCTGTGCCTGCCCGTGGAGGGGGGCCAAAATTCTCCTCCCTTTCCCTTTCTCCCTTTCCCTCTCTCTTCTTTTCCCTCTCTCCCTTTCCTCCCTGCTGGTGTCTCTCCATCTCTCCAGGTGTTTTTGGCCCTGTTTGGGGATGAGGCAGGATAACTGGGAGAGTTTGTGTCCCTTGAGGTGACGCCTTTCCCTGCAGGCTGTGCCCCTGGGGCTGAGCTGGCATCACCCTCATTCCCTGATCCCTCAGGAAGCAGGAATTGCCCCTGGGTGTCTCCCAGGTTATTTCCTTCACCTGGCAGAGGAAAGATCTCTGCTCCAGGGTGGTGGAAAACCCTTGGTTTGCAGGGTGTTTGCAGGGTGTCCTGGTGGCCTGCAGGGAGGGACAGCCCTTCCCTGCTCACCGGCTGCCTCTGTCCCCGCAGGCTGCAGCATTTCAAGGAGTGCATCCAGTTCATCCACGAGTGCCGGCTCGGAGGGGGAGGCTGCCTGGTGCACTGGTGAGAGCTGCTGTGCCCCCCTCCCGCCCCAACCCATCCTCCCAAAAAGTGTCTTTGGGGTTGGACATCCCTGGGGAAGGGGAGGGAGGGGAGGAGGAGGCACGGGAAGCTCTCCAGCTTTGGATCCACAGGGATGGGCGGTCCTTGCACTGCTCACCTGAGCACCCAAAATGTGGGACAGCCTTGAGGAGGGGACAAGGGGGGTGACAGCAGCGCTGAGAGTGTGAGACAGCTCCTTATCCCCTCCCAAATCATTCCTGCCCGCACTCCAAAGGGGGAATCTCCATCCCGGGGGCGATCCCTGCGGGATCCTCTCCCCCTGACGCCTCCATCCTGCTCCATCCCAGCCTGGCGGGGGTGTCCCGCAGCACCACGGTGCTGGTGGCTTACCTGATGACGGTGACAGAGCTGGGCTGGCAGAGCTGCCTGGCTGCCACCAGGGCCGTGCGCTCCTACGCCAGCCCCAACCCCGGGTTCCAGCAGCAGCTGCAGGAGTACGAGAGCACCCTGCTCCGGGAGGTAAGGCCCCCCTTGGGTGCATTCCGGAGGATAGAGCTCCTCTGCATGCAGCCAGCTGGATTTTGGGAATGTCATTTACCACTTGGAGATTTGGGGGGGGGCGGTTTTGAGTGCAAAAAAACGAAAAAGAAAATTAAAAAAATAAGCGGCGCGATGTTGTGTGAGCGCACTTTGAAAAGCTCTTAAAGACCCCTAAACTTGGAAAACCCTAAAGGTGTAAAGGTGTTTNTTTGGTGTTTTTGTTGTTTTTGTTTGGGTTTTTTGTTGTTTTTGGGGTTTTTTTGTTTGTTGTTTTTCTGGCGTTAGGACACAACGGGAGGGATGGGAGAGGAGTTTGTCCCTTGGGAAGCTCAGGAAGGAGCTGGGCCGGTTCCCGGGAATGCGGCAGGGAGAGGGGGAAGGCTCTGGTCAGGAGTTTGGGGATGTCCGGGCACGCTCGGATCCGCCAGCAGCTCCCTGCTCTCAGGGGCAGGTGACAGGCAGCAGCAAGTGCGGGAGGAGAAATCTCCCGTTTCCTCCCCAAAACGAGGTGGAGCAGCAGGTTTTGGGAGAGCAGGGCTGGATGTGTTCCCATCCCGTGCGGGGAGGGAGGATGGAGCAGAGCCCGGCTGGATTCCAGCAGCTGGGAGAGCGCTCGGTGCAGAGAGCTCCGAGCTGCACTTTTGACCTGGAAAGCCTTCGAAAGCAGAGGGAAAGGCCTTGAAAGGCAAAGGGAAAGACCTTAAAAAGCAAAGGGAAAGGCCTTAAAAGGCAAAGGGAAAGGCTTTTAAAAGCAAGGGGAAAGACCTTCAAAAGCAAAGGGAAAGGCTTTTAAAAGCACAGCTCCCACCTGGCTCCCCAGCTGCCTCCAGTCTCCCACTCTGGGCTCTGCTCCTTCACCCATCCCTGGGGTCCCAAACTCCCCAGGGGACACAGACACCTCTGCAAGGCAAGGGTGACCCTGGAGAAGGGATGTCACAGCTCTCATCACCCCTAAATTTGGTGCCATCCCTGGAGGCAGAGCCCCCCATCCACCGCAGCCATGGTGGCCAACAGGACCCTGTGGTCCCTCGGGCTGTTCCCAGCCCTTGGAGGGGGTTTGAGGGAGCAGGGACAGCGAGTGACACTGCCCCAAAGGCCAGCCCCAAGTTCCCTTCCCCCTGTCACATGAGGGATGTGGCTCTGCCCCACCATCAGCAGCTCGCAGAGACACCCAGGGAGGAGGGTGCCGAAGGCTCCAAGGGATTACAAAACACCCGAGGTGCTGGAGATTCCCTGCAGGGCTTCCCCTGCCTGGGCCAGCTGTCCCCAGCCCTTCCCACGCTCTGGCCACGGCCCAGCACAGACCCTGATGGGGTTTGCTGTGCCCTCCCTCCATCCCAGTCGTTCCTCCTGCTCCCCAAAATCCAGACTGGGCTCACTGGGCACCACAATTCCCTCCCTTTCCCTGCTTTTCCATCACCTCACGGTTCTGCCGGTGGCTTTGCAACCTTTTCCCTGAAACACCCAAGGCACAGCCAAGGCTGGAGGAGCTTTGGATGTGTTCTCCTGTCCTGTGGGATTTAGCAAGGGCTGCCTTTTCCTTGAAACTCCCACCCGTGTTCCCCGTGATGTCAGCACTGGGCGGGGAACGGCCCTGGTGGGTGGAAAGCTCAGGGGGGGAAAAGCCTCAACCTGTGAGGAGCAGGTTGGACCTTCTGGGCACCCCCTGGGGCTGTGGTGCCTCAGTTTCCTTCATCTCAGGGGGCTCAGATGGGAGGAGGGAATGGGGAAGATGCTCCAGCCTCACTGCTGGAGCGTGCAGCTGCGGTTTCCAGCTGGCCAACGGGGCTTCTCTGGGCTGGAGGGATAAAGAAGGAAGGAAGGGACCAAGAGCAGCAGCAGGAGGATGGGTAAGGTTAGAAAAGGAAGTCAGAGGGCACAGATGGGCACATTCTGGTGACAGACCTGCCCCCCGTGGGGCTGGCACACCGTGGCCAGGCTGCCTTTTTCCCCCCTGCTGCCATCCCAGATGAGCTGGGTGCTCCTGGCCTGGGAGAGAACAGGAGGAGGAGGAGGGCAGTGGGTTGGTGGTCAGCACTGGAGGAAATGGGCTGGAACCACTTCTTGCTCTGGCTTTAAGAGGAAATGCCTGGCAGCTTCCCCCATCTCCCACCCGCTCCTTCCCTCCCCCTGGGTGGTGGGTGCTGAGCCCCGGTGGGTGCTGAGCCTCGGTGGGTGCTGAGCCTCGGTGGGTGCTGAGCCCCGGTGGGTGCCAGGCAGCTCTTCCCAAGGAGCTCCATCCCTCTGCATGGTTTGCATGGAAGGGATGTTCCCCCCATGAGCTCCTGCCCCCAAATCCTGCCCCAAACCCTTTGGGTCTCCCTTCCCAGGGGTTGTTTTCTGGCAAGGTGTGGCTCTCAGGAGCTCCCTGAGCAGGGATCTCCCTGCTTGCAGGTGGCAGTTGTGCAACAGCCCTGGTGACTCCTGCTGTCCCAGGGAGTGGATTTGGGAAATCCAGACATTCCCAGTGGAAATCCCCCCTGTCTGAGCTGATTTTCCCTGGCTGCAGGAGAGGGGGATACCACCAGGGTCATTCTAAAGCTTTATTTTAACCCTTGTGGCTCACTCACTGCTGACAGGACAATGCTGAGCTGCCAATCCTGCTGTCCTGCATCCCAAAGTTTTTCTGGGAACTCGGTGGAGTTCAGGAGGCCAAATCCACAACGAGACCCCCTCACCCTGGAGGTGCCAAGGCTGGGCAGCCCACGGGAGCTGCTTCCTTTTCCCCTGGCTCCCCTGGGTGCATCCCATCCCAGGGTTCCAGTGCAGCTCCCTCTCTGCACCCTTTGCACCCTCAGGTGCCTCCATCCTTTCCTCGAGGTGTTTGCTGCTGCTGGGTGCGCTCCTACCCCTCATCCCAGTAATTCCTTGCTGGAGCAGCTCCTCAGGGAGGTGGCAGAGCTGTTCCCTGGGAGCCCTGGAATGGTGAATCCTGGCAGAGCTGCCCCTTCCTGCCCACGCTGCAATTTGGGGCTGTCTGGCTGTTTCCTCATCCCAGCAGTAACGGGAACAGCTTCTCTGGATCATCCCTGCCTGCTGCCAGCTGGCCCCTGGCCACCAGGATGCTCCTGAATAATCGGGATAAGGGGGATGAGAGGTTCCCCACAACCTCCCGGTGGTGAGCGAGGTGCTCTGACACCAAACCTGCCTCACCTTGCAGGGACCAACCCGGCTGTGCTGCTTGAGAGGAAAAAATAGCTTTGGGAAGCGTTCCTTACGGGAATTCAGGCACAAACGAGGAGCAGCAGCGGCTTCTTGGCAAGGAGAAATAAATAAAGCTGCAATCCCAGCTGCAGCCGGCGTGGGAAGCTGAGGGTGCTGCCAGCTCTGTGCTGGGCATGCGGGGAGCGCTGGGATGGGGGATCCTCTGCGTGTGTGCTGTGCTGAGTATAAGCTCCTGTGGGATTTGGGACCTTCCTGAGTGCTGGGATGGGGGAGCCTCTGCGTGTGTGCTGTGCTGAGTATAAGCTCCTGTGGGATTTGGGACCTTCCTGAGTGCTGGGATGGGGGAGCCTCTGCGTGTGTGCTGTGCTGAGTATAAGCTCCTGTGGGATTTGGGACCTTCCTGAGTGCTGGGATGGGGGAGCCTCTGCGTGTGTGCTGTGCTGAGTATAAGCTCCTGTGGGATTTGGGACCTTCCTGAGTGCTGGGATGGGGGAGCCTCTGCGTGTGTGCTGTGCTGAGTATAAGCTCCTGTGGGATTTGGGACCTTCCTGAGTGCTGGATGTGCCTGGGGATCCCCCGGGGGTGCAGCAGGAATTGCTTTGCTCGCTGGAGCTGTCGCAGCGCTGCTCTCTCTCTCTCTCTCTCTCTCTCAGCTTTTCAGGTCAC
The DNA here is from genome assembly GCA_013400435.1 of Pycnonotus jocosus. NCBI lineage: Eukaryota > Metazoa > Chordata > Aves > Passeriformes > Pycnonotidae > Pycnonotus > Pycnonotus jocosus. The sequence continues at coordinate 37,528 of VWYP01011345.1, forward strand.
CCTGACAACCTCTTCTGGCTTTTTTTCCCTGGCAGTACCGCGCCTGGATCCGCCGGGATTACGGCAGGAATCCCTTCCAGGACCAGGAGGAGCTGCAGGGTTTGCTGGGCCAGCAGCAGGCGGGGAGCAGGGCTGGCTCCTGGCTCCGCTGCCCTGCTCCCACCTTCCCTCCTCCGTGCCAGGCAGGTGCCTCCGGTGCTGGCAGCAGATGGATGAACAGATAAACAGCCGGCTGCTCCCGGGCAAGCTTTGGCCCTGGAGCTTGGAAAACTCCGTTTTCCCTTTGCTGAGCACCTCCAGGGATTCATGGTTAGGGCAGGAATCCACCGGCACCAGCGTGGGCTCTCCGGGGCTGGAGCAGGGGGACAGCACGCACAGAGCCCCCCTGTCAGCTGCCAGCTCCAGGGAAGGGGTGGCAGCGTCCTGCTCTGTCCCATTCCCCCGTTCCCAATGGATTACAGCTGCTTTTCCACCCTCAGAGCAGCAGCCAGCCCCGTCCCTCTCTCCTCATGATGATATCTGGGCTGGCAGGGCACGGGGAAGGCGATGCAGACCTTGGGAATCCAAAATGGGATGAGATGGAGAGAGGCCACCTTGTCCCTGCTTCCCTGAGGAAGGAAGGATGAATCTCGGGCTGTGGGGGTGCTGCTGAGCCCTGGCTGGAACCCAGTGGGATGGGGAGAGAGGCTGGAGGTGTTTTGGGGCTGCCCCTCGCTGTGGATGGAGTTTTCCAGTCCAGCCTGGTGAATATTTGGCATTTTCCTTATCCCAACCCCAGGGAGGGGTGAAATCCAGCAGTGCCAGGGGCTGCCTGTGCCACTGCCTCCATCCCTGGAGCCACAGTGGGGTTGGGTTTTCCCTGAGCCCCATCTGAACATCCCTGCTTGCCAAAGAAGCCAAAAGCTTGCTTGGCTTCACTCAACCCATGGACCAATTGAACTCTGCCCCTCTCCAAAAGCCTCTTTAGCACCTAAAACCCGTGGCCATGCCCAGTTTTCCATCCCAAACTCAGATTGTGCTTTCCCAGAGCTTTCTTTGGCAGGAATCTCCACCCCATCAGCCTTGCAAGGAGGGTCCCATCCCATGGATTCATGGATCCCTTCAACCCATCCGTGCCATCTCCGCCTTTCACTATAAATACCCCGTTTGTCCATTCTGTTCTGCAATTCCTTCTAAGAAAAAAGGCATTCAAAACATTTCTAGGAATTCTCTTGATGAAGATTTCTGGGTACTCGTCGTGTGACAGCACCAGGGGTGACTTGCCCAGCTCCTAATAAAGAAGAGAGTGATTAAAATCGTGAGGGTGCCTGGACTTGATTTGTGCTGTTCCTGGTGGGAACACAGGGCTGGACTGAAATGACCTCCCTGCTTCCCATTTTCTTGATGAGAACCACCAGCAAAATGAAAAAATTTAAATATTCTGTGTTTAGCCACGATGTATAGAATTCCAGGGGAAAAAATTTGATGTTTTCCCTATTTTTTTAGATGGAGAAAAGGGTCCCCGTGGCTGTTGTTCCACATGGAAGTCATGGGAGAGCAATTAATGGGATCGAGGATGTTGATGGAAGGGATCAATATTGGATTTAAAGCCTCTGCTTTCATTTCAGGAAGCAGAAAAATGGAACTGGCAGGGCAGGGCGAGAAAAGAGAAGAAAGTGGGAGTTAATAGGAAGTCATTGGAGATGGGTGATAAGCAGAGATTAGATTTGCAGGAGGGGTGATAAGCACCACAGCCCGGGTGGCCCTGCCCCTCCCGGCCATCCCCGGGCTTCAAACACTCCCCAGGGAACCACAGCAAAACCTGGGAAAATCCCCCAGATTTGGGGAATCACAGGGAATGCTTCCCCGGAGCACCGGCACCCTCCATGCCTGACATCACAGTGACAGCAGTGCCCGAAAAGCTCTTCCTAACCCAAATTTCCCTGAATTTCAGGGTGAATATGTTGATTTTTTTCCACTCTGCCCTCCATCAGCGGGATCTGAGGTGGCTTTAGGGATTTTGGGAGCTGGGAGGCAAACCCTGAACGAGTAAAACTGGGCTGATTTCCACTTTTTGGATGTTGCCAAGGGCACCTCAAGCTTGGCTGCTAGGCTCTGCTGTCCCACATCAGCATTCCCAAAATCCCGGTGCCTCTGGCACAGGGGGAAACTCTGCCCATGAAGCTGCAGAGCGAAAATGAAGCTGGGACTGACAAAGTCACTGAAATGAATCTCCAGGGCTTTGGTCTCCAGAGGGGATGGAGAGCTTGGTTGTGTGCAGACCCTCTAAAATATCACAACTTTTCCAGGATTTTAACAAAATAAAGAGGTTTTTTTCTTACAGGGGAGTCTCTATCTAGCAGAAGGAGATGGTGATGCGAAGACCCTGCAAAGCTTAAATTCATATTTTTGGTGAAAAAAAGGAAATTAATCCTCCTGCCTGCATCTGATTGCAGAAGATGTTTTTGGCTCACCCCAAATCTCCTGGGGGGGTGATCCAATGAGGATCAGTGGGGTGTTTAAAAACAAGCAGCATTCCAGCCATTCTTTATTAGGAATGACAGGAAAGGTTGTGCACCTCAGAGCGTTATTTTTATTAAACCATCTGTGCAGCTCCATACATTTCCCATTTCTCCGTATTACCCACGTGGGAGTAATTACGGTTTTCTTCCAAGAAATGTGTGTGTAATCTGGTAATCCCAAAAAAAAAAAAAAAAAAAAAACCCCTCTGAAGTCAGGCTGCAGATGGTCCTTTATGCTCTGCTGGCCCTGGCTGGGTTTGGCTGGGCTGGGGCACAGTCAGGACACCAAATCCAGACTGGGAACAGTGGGAAATGCTGGGGCAGGGAGGGAGGGAATGATCCGGGACTGGGATTGATCCTGAAAGGAACTGGGAACTGCCTGGGGGTGGAAACTGGGTGAACTGGGACTGGGGATGGATCAGACTGGGATTAATCCTGAAAGGAACTGGGAACTGCCTGGGGGTGGAAACTGGGTGAACTGGGACTGGGGATGGACCGGACTGGGATTGATCCTGAAAGGAACTGGGAACTGCCTGGGGGTGGAAACTGGGTGAACTGGGACTGGGGATGGACCAGACTGGGATTGATCCTGAAAGGAACTGGGAACTGCCTGGGGGTGGAAACTGGGTGAACTGGGACTGGGGATGGACCAGACTGGTATTGATCCTGAAAGGAACTGGGAACTGCCTGGGGATGGACCAGTCTGGGACTGGGGAAAGTGGCCTGGGAATGGGAATGGACTGAGCTGGCACTGGGAACACTGCTCTGGGAGCACTGGGAAGGCTGATTTGGGATTGGGAATAGAATGAACTGGGACTGGAGAGTGACCAGTCTGGGACTGGGAAAACTCATCTGGGACTGGGAAAATGGATCTGGGACTGGGGAAACAGATCTGGGAATGGGAAAACTGATCTGGGACTGAGGAAAGTCACCTGGGACTGGAGAAATGGATCTGGGACTGGGGAAACAGATCTGGGACTGGGGAAAGTCACCTGGGACCGGGGAAATGGATCTGGGACTGGGAAATGGATCTGGGAATGGGGAAACAGATCTGGGACTGGGGAAACTCATCTGGGACTGTGAGTGCTGATTTGGGATTGGGGATGGAATGACCTGGGACTGGAGAGTGACCAGTCTGGGACTGGGGAAACAGATCTGGGACTGGGAAGACTGGTATGGGACTAGATTGATCTGGGACTGGGGGGGTTTATCAGGGGATGAACTGATCATGGGCTGAGGATGGATTGATCTGGGACTGGGGATATTGGTTTGGGACTGGGGATGGGCTGATCTGGGATTGGTAACAGACCAATCCGGGACTGGGAAGACTGCTCGGGCACTGGGGAAACTGGGTGGGAACTGGGAATGGATTAATTTGAGATTGGGAACGACGGGACCGAACTGATCCGGGATAGACCCGGGACAGACCCGGGACAGATTAACCACGCCCCCTCCCGCCCAGGCTCCGCCCACTGTGCTCAGGCCCCGCCCCTCCCGGTCAGCTGATTTCGGGGAAAGCCGCGCTTTAAGAGAAACTGCGGCGCGCGCCCCGCCGTGCCGCCCCTCATTGGTCGGTCCCTCACGGCCCCGCCTCCTCATTGGGTAGGGCGGGAGCGGGGAGGAGCCGGCTATTGGCGGAGCGTGGAGGGGGCGTGGCGATAGGCGTGGCCTCATTATCGCGCTGGTATATAAGATGAGCTCGGGGAAATCGCGGGCGCGGCACCGGGATCGGGAGCGCGGAACTGAAATCTGCACCAGGGAACCGGGATCTGCGCCGGGACCGGCCGGGGGACAGGTATCGGCATCGGCATCGGCATCCCCCTGGGAGGGACACGGACCGGGCGGGGGACAGATACCGGCATCGGCATCCCCCTGGGAGGGCAGGGATCGGCCAGGGGACAGATACCGGCATCACCTGTGGGTGATGCGTGCAGGGATCGGCACCCTTAGGAGGGCAGGGACCGGCCAGGGGACAGATACCGGCATCACCTGTGGGTGATGTGTACAGGGATCGGCACCGGCATCACCCTTAGGAGGGCAGGGACCGGCCGCAGGATAGCGTCCTGTACCGGCATCCTCTGTGAGAGGACACCGGGAAGGCACCGGCAGGGAGCGGCGGAAAGGCAGGGACAGGTCCCGACCCCGATTACCCGCACGGCTGCGGAGAAGGGCAGGGATCTCACGGATGTGCGATGTCCCCATCCCGGTCCTCGTGGTCCCCTGCTCAAGGACCGAGCCCGCTGCGGGTGGCGGAGCCCGGGATGGGCGGGTTGGAGCCGCGGGGTGACCGTGCGGGACTGCCGGGGGCTCCTTGTCCCGAGTGGGTGACTCCCTCTCGGGGAGGGAGATGGAGCTCCGTACCCGCAGGGATGGGAAGAAGCTTTCTGGAAAGCGGGGTGAGCCCATTTCTGCGGGATTTCTCAGCTTCTTCCCTTTTGGCATCGCTCAGGTTGGGTGCTGGAGCCCCCGGAGAAGGAATGGATGCCCCCATTCCTCCAGGGATGAGCTGCTCCCTGTCCTTCGGGGCATCCAGAGCTGTGCCCTCCGTGATGTTTCGGCTGGTGGTGTTGGTTGCTCACCCTGAGTTGCCAGGGCCATCTCTGTGTCCTGCTGTGTCCATCCAAAGGGATGGCATTTGGTGGCACTGAGCTGCTGGGAGCCCATGGCAAAGCAGGGACCACGAGCTCTCAGGCTGCGCTGGGAGCATCCTTGTTTTCTCCCCAAAAATCTTCCAGTAAATACCAAACGAACGAGGCAGAGGCAGCCCAGTAAAATTTAGAGCCCAAAATGCCTGGAAAGTTGGTTCGGAGGCTGCTGATCACTTCTGCCAGGCCACCAGCTGCTGTCGTGCCAGGGAGGTGACAGCGACGGTTGAGCCTGGCACTTTGCTTCCAGCGGTTCTGTGTTCCTCATCCCTGGGAGGATTTGGGATGCAGTTTGGAGCTGCCATCTGCTCCCCAGATAGTGCCTGGAGAGAGGAGCTGCTGCCCTCTCCGGGACAAATCCTTGTGCCCAGAGCAGCCAGGGACAGCTCCGGCACCCCAGGGTGGCCTGCCCGGTGTCACCTGCTGAGGTGACAGCACAGCTGGGGGCTTTAACCCCCATCCCTCTGCTTCCTCTGTGATTTATCCTTGCAGCAAAGCAGGAATGAGCAGAGCACTGAGTCAGCCGCTTGTGGCAGCGGAACTTTGGTAGAGCTGGGGGAAGAATTTTGTAGCAACTCAGAAGGAAATTGCCCTGATTTTTTTTTTTTTTTTTTCTGAGTAGTAACTCAGAAGGAAACTGCCTTGATTTTTTTTTTCTTTTTTTTTTTCGTTTTAAAAGAAGCAGCGGGTGGGCGTAGGGGAGTATTTTAATCCTTGAATTACGGAATTTTGGGATCCCAGAAGGGCTGGGGTTGGAAAGCACCTTAAAGATCCCTTCCAAGGGCTGACAGGGCTGGGTCGCTGTGTCCCTGCAGGATGTGTGACCGGAACGGCGGCAGGCGCCTGCGGCAGTGGCTGATCGAGCAGATCGACAGCGAGCTCTACCCGGGGCTCATCTGGGAGAACGAGGAGAAATCCATGTTCCGCATCCCCTGGAAGCACGCCGGGAAGCAGGACTACAACCAGGAGGTGGATGCTTCCATCTTCAAGGTAGGCACAGGTGGTTGGTGCCTTTTCTTGGTGGGTTTTGTCCCTTGGTGTGACACGGCCACGCTGTCTCTGGGTTTTACATCTTTTAACCCTTGCCTTGACCTCCCAGGCGCTTTTTTTTTTTNCATCTTTTAACCTTTGCCTTGACCTCCCAGGCTTTTTTTTTTAAAAAATTTTTTTTTAAATTCCTTTTTACCAAAAGTTAGGACCGGTTTTAGGTTTGTTTTCAGCATGTTTGACTCCAGGTATGACATCGCTCTAAACTTCTCATCAGCTTCTCTTGATAAAATGCTGGATTTATATTATTTATATTAAAGAAAAAAGCTAAAATTACTTTGCAGGTGGGAAGGAAGGGTTTCACTGAAGCTGGGGGAGGGTTCCAGTTTTGGAAAAAAATGGGAAAATTCCATCCTGAAGCAAAAAGGTCAGGTCTTCCCCAGGAATTCCCTTCCTTCTGACCCCATTTCCAAGTATCTGTACTGGTGAAGGAGTTTAATTTCAGTAACGGAGTTATGAGGACAGCCTTGAACTAAGCCCTCTAAAAATATCGAAATATCTACAAAAGAAATCAATGTGTATATTTAAAAAAAAGTGATAATTTTCATTCTTCCTTCAATGGTAAAATATGTTCTCCTACCAAAAGCACAAATTATGTTCTGACCTTAGAGAAACCAATTTATTTAGTTATTAATTTATTAATCAGGAGCTGGAAAATGAGGTTTATTTTGATTTTTAATTGAGCAGTGATTCCTCGTGTTCCCAGCAGCTCCAGTAGGTGCAGAAATGAACCCACACATGATGTTTTTTGGCAAACCTGGGTTTTAAAAGATTTTTCTGCATTTCTGAGGCAGCTAATGCTGCTCTGCACCCCCCAAAAAACCCCCCAGGTGTGGTGGCTGTGCAGGTGGCCGCAGTCTAGGAGCGAAACAGCGAATCCCCAAGAGATGCTTGAAGAGGGTGCAAGATGCAAAATGCTCTCTGCACCCCCAGCTCTTCCTCCCTGAGAGGCTTTGAGGAGCTCACAGGGAGGATTTTCTTAGGGTTTTGTGGGTTTTTTTTCTGTTCATTCTTTGCTTTAGGCCTGGGCTGTTTTCAAAGGCAAGTTCAAGGAAGGCGACAAAGCGGAGCCGGCCACGTGGAAGACGCGGCTTCGCTGCGCCCTCAACAAGAGCCCTGACTTTGAGGAGGTGACAGACAGGTCCCAGCTGGACATCTCCGAGCCCTACAAGGTCTATAGGATCGTGCCAGAGGAGGAGCAGAAGTGTGAGTCCCTCAGGAAAAGGGCTGAGCCCTGCCCTGGGTCCATCCTGTGACCACAGGGCAGCGTTTCGTGCCCAGCCCCTGCTCTGTGCTCTGCCCCTCTGCTTGTCCTCTTTGCAAATGTCCCCCTGGGGTGACAGGGAGGGGAGCAGAAAGGCCAGGATTGGGGTTTTTAACCCCTAAAACCCCTAGGAAATAGGGGACAGCTGGAGCCTCGTGGGAGCTCCCACCCCCTAAGGATGTTGTAGGGGCAAATTCCACCTTGCCTACCTGGGGGAGGGATGTGAACCTCAATCTTTGTTTTCCTCCCAGCCCCTGCCTTGTGAGGATGGTGAGGAGCTGCAATAAATCCCTTTTCTTGCTGCAGGAGCAATAATTTTGCAGAGAGCTGCTCCCGTGTCCGGTGTGGCTCAGGTCACACTAACTATAACTCTAGCTGTGGTTAGGGCAGCCTGTGTGCTTTGTCCTTTTTTTGGGGTTAAAAACTTGCAAAAAAAAGAATAATTTTGCAGTCAGGAAATCTGCCTTTAGCATCTCTGTCCCCTCCAGCCCGTTCACACAGGGGCTGGGCTGCCACTATGCAAATGGCACTGCAGGTTCCCACCAGCAGCACCCCTGCTCTGGGGTGGCTGGTGGAAAAAAAGAGAAGCAGCAGCCCCAGCCCCAGTCTCTGGGGTGCTCAAAAAAACCTCAGACCCTCTCCTCTCCTCCAGCTCTGTCTCTGCCACCAGCCAGGCTTTTGATTTTTCTTGCTGCTGGTCCCTGTGCAGGGGGGGGGAAATGAGTTATAAAGTGATTTTTGGCCCCAAAAAAGCAGCTCTGGAGGGGCTGTGAGCCCTCTCCAAGGTGCTCTGCTGTGGTTCTTGCTTTCATAACTTCCACTGGATGAAAATGATGATGAGATGAGCTGTGCTTGGCCAGTGTGGGCGTTCTCCACATTTCCCCACCTCTCCTTGCAGGCAAGGCAGGGATTGCCAGCGGGAGCAGCCTGAGCGATGTCACGGAGATGGACTGCAGCTCCTCTGCCATCGACGACCTCATCAAAGAGGTGAGGCCTCCCCTGGGCTGCAGGTGGCTCAGGCTGCCTGGTAAAGCACTGCCTCCCCCAAATTCCCAAGCTGCAGTGCTGGGTTTGCAGCTGGTTCAGCACCAGGGCAGGGCTCTGCTCTTGGCTCCTGCTGTCCCTGTGCATCCAGCTGGGATTCACTGGGGATGGAGCTGCCACAGCTCCGTGCCCCCTCTTGGCCTCCTCACACCTCCTCAGTGGCTCCTGAGGCTCTTACTCAAATGCACAACCTGGGCAATGCCAGCCTTGATCTTTCCAACCCCCCCAAAAATTGGTTGGCGTTGCCATTTGGACCCTCCCTGAGCGCTTCCAGCGCCTCGCTGGAGGCATCAAACCCGCTCTGATCCCGGTGTCTGCTGCCCCACAGCCCTCCTGTGTGGATGAGTACCTGGGCATCATCAAGAGGAGCCCCTCACCCCCCCAGGAGAGCTGCAGGAACCCCCCAATACCTGACTGGTGGGTGCAGCAGCCCAGCCCAGGTAAGCAGCCAACAGCTTGCGTGGTATTTGGGAGATTTTTGGGGGGCAGGAAAAAAAAAATCTTCCTGTGAGGGGATACAGAGTGGGGAGCAGTTTATTTTATCTTTCTTATCAAGAATGTTTGAAGGGCTCATTAAGAAATCCAGCTGGGAGCTTTTGCTGGCATTTCCCATGTGGGAGCTGGGAAAACTGGGATGGAAAATGAGGGTGCTGCTGGGGGGAACTGGGGGATTGGGATTTGGGAGCTGGGAAAACTGGGATGGAAAATGAGGGTGCTGCTGGGGGGAACTGGGGGATTGGGATTTGGGAGCTGGGAAAACTGGGATGGAAAATGAGGGTGCTGCTGGGGGGAACTGGGGGATTGGGATTTGGGAGCTGGGAAAACTGGGATGGAAAATGAGGGTGCTGCTGGGGGGAACTGGGGGATTGGGATTTGGGAGCTGGGAATGCAGGCTCAGCTTGGCTTCCTGTGCCCACAGCGTTGCCCCTGATGAATGGATACTCCAGCTACGAGCAGTATCACTCAGGTAAGGCACCTCACCTGGCCAGCAGGTGCCCCTCTCTGTTTGTGGTGGCTCTGACTGTGTCCCCCACCTTGGGGGAGGCTTTGTTTTGGGTTCGGGAGGTGCTGCACCCTCCTGGTTATCCCACATTTCCATGCTGGGTGAATCCTGCCTGCTGCCATGGGGACAGAGAGCAGATTTTTGGGGTGCTGGGATCAGCCAGCCTTTGGGATGGGGGGATCTGCCCATGGCAGGGGGGGAGTGTGGGGCAAAGCCAGGAGGAAGAGGTTCAGTATTTTTCATGGCTGTAAACTAAACCACCAGAAGTTCCACCTCAACACGAGGAAAAAGCTCCCATGGAGGTTGTCAGAGTGTTGGAACAGCTGCCCAGGGAGCTGTGGAATTTCCCACTCTGGAGACATTCCAACTCCACCTGGGTTTGTTCCTGTGTCACCTGCTCCAGGTGACCCTGCCTGGGCAGGGGGCTTGGACTGGGTGATCTCCAGAGCTCCCTTCCAACCCCAATTTGATGATCCTGTAATATTGGGAGCTCTCACTTGCTGGCCAGCCCTGGACCAGTCTGGGGGAGATGAAAGAGCCACTCCCAGGGAATTTGGGATTTGGGCACGGCAGTGAGGAGCAGGTTCACCCTCCCCTGACGAGATGCCCCTGTCCATCTCCTCCCAGGTTACTCCCAGATGGTGATCAGCTTCTACTACAGCGGGAGGCTGGTGGGCCACGTCAGCACCTCGTGCTCTGAGGGCTGCAGGATCTCCCTGGGGCAGCCCTCGGGCCATGGGGAGAAGCTCTACGCCCCCGACGCCCTGGAGCACGTGCGGTTCCCCTCGGCCGACGCCATCCAGAACGACCGCCAGAAGCAGATCACCAGGAAGCTCTTTGGGCACCTGGAGAGGGGAGTGCTCCTGCACAGCAACAAGCAGGGCATCTTCATCAAGAGGCTCTGCCAGGGAAGGGTCTTCTGGAGCGGCAACACCGTGACCTACAAGGACAGGCCCAACAAGCTGGACCGGGACGAGGTGGTGAAGATCTTTGACACCAACTTGTTCTTCCGAGGTTTGTGGGAGCCTCCTGCTCTTTGGTGTTGGGATTTCTGCTCTTCCCTGGGGGGGATGAATCCCTGCATTTGGTTGGTTTAAGGTGTGGTGGACAGCCCTGGATGGCAGCGGTTTGGGGTTGGGAAACCTTCAGGGGATGGGATAACAGGGATGGAAACTCCCTGGGAAAGCTGAGGCAGCTGTGGGATCTCAAAGCCTTGGGACAATGCACAAAGGGTTTCTGGAGCCTGAACCCAGTGTGAGACCCCTTTGGGCTGGAAGTGTGGTGCTTCAGGGTGGAGCCTTTTCTCCTTGCCCCACTTTGAAGCCATCACTGCTGTGTTCCCAAGTGCTCTGGATGAGCAGGTGACACCACCACACCTAGGAAGGAATAAGGTGGTGTTTTTGGGTCGTGTGGCAAATCCCAAAGTTGGAGGCTTTGCTTGAGGCCACGGCTTCCTTGCAGGGTGTTTGATCCCAGGGGTGTGTAACAAAGGCTGGCAGCTTCTGGAGCGCAAATTCCGAATTTTCCTGTGTCCTTGCAGAGCTGCAGCAGTACTACAACAACCAGGGCCGCTTCCCAGACAGCAGGGTCATGCTGTGCTTCGGGGAGGAGTTCCCAGATGCCGTGCCCCTGAGGTGTAAACTCATCCTTGTCCAGGTATGGGAGAAAAAGGGACCCAGACAAGGTGGGAATTCTGCCAGCAGAGCTCCAGCCCCTGGAGCCATGGGGCATTTGGGAGCCTGGATTGGGGTGGAAGTGTGGTGCTTCTCCACAGCCTCCTGAGAGGTGCTTGGGCTGCTGATTGTCAGATTCCTGGGGCTGGGTTTGCAAATGAAACTCCCTAATGGAAGTTTTGTGAGCTGCAGGGAAATCTTTCCTTTTCTTCCTGATCCTGAATTGGCACTGGGACTTCTGCCTTTTCCTGTGGGGAGTGGGGAAGTGAATCCCTGGACTGGTGGATTTAGGATCAGTCAGTGACTGGCAGCAGTGGGGTTGGGAATCCTTAGGAGGGTGAAGGAGGGGATGGGATGTGGGGTCAGTCCTCAGGGCTCTGGCCAGAAACTTCTCCTTGGAGCAGCTGCAGCAGTTCTAGGATTGAAAAGGCTCAGGACAGGGGGGTCTCTGGAGCCTCTTGGGCCAACCAGGCTGTGGCAGCAAGGCACAGGGAGGGCACAGGGAGGGTGTGGCAGAGACCCAGCAGCTCTGTGAGGTCCTGTGGGGGTTTTACAGGATCAGAGACTGGTCCTGTGCCTCCTGCACAACTTCTGCCCTTGTTATCTGCCCCAGTGGATCACTCTGGGTGTGCTGGGCCACCCCCCAGCCTGTCCTTGCACCTCCATGTCCCTGCTGGCAGCAGCTCCTGGGGCTACTCCTTTATTTATTCCTGTGGGTGTCTGTGGAGTCAGACCTGCTGTCCTGGCAGGACCTGCCCACCTGGGCTCTGCTGTGTGTCCCCCATCCCCTCTCCACTGGATGGAGCAGCAGGAGATGTCAGTGAAGCCTCAGTGAAGAGGTTTCTCTTTGGATCTGTGTTTCTCTTCCATGCCAAAGCAGAGTGAAATTCAGAAACCCATGCAGCGATTCCGCATGTAAATATTAAATATGAAAAACTTAGGAATTTCTGACCTTTTTTTTCCCTTTTCTCCCAGGTGGAGCAGCTGTACCTGAGGCAGGTAGTGGACGAGGCTGGGAAGAGCTGCAGCTCCAGCCCCATGCTCCCCGTGGCTGAGGAGCCCCAGCACGAGCAGAGCTACCGCATCTTCCAGGACATCTGCGCCACGCGGCCGCTCTTCCGAGAGAACCAGCAGATCGCCGTCTGAGCCCTGCTGCCCTCACAGCCTGCCCTAATCCAGGCCCACATTAATCCCATCAGTGCCTAAAATCCCCCTTTTTTTTATTATTATTATTTTGGAGAGTTGGGTTTTGTTCTTTGCTGTTTCCAGTGCAGAGTCTGTAGAAATCCAGCTGTGAAAATGTGAAAATTGCTGTGAGTGAATAGGTTGGATTTTCAGTGCTTTGTCCTGCCAACAATTGATGATAAAAGTGATTTTTTCTAGTCCCAGGACTGTCTGTAGCTCGTGGCTGGGGGGACAAGGGAGCATCCAAGCTGTGCAGGAAGGTCAGGGCTGGCTTTGCTTTGTGTTGCCTTTTGTTAATGGCCAGTCAAGCAGAACCAAAACTCAACAGCTGTAAGCACCTGCCCCAGCGATCTGCAACCCAGACCTTGCTGAGAGCAGCAATTGGATAGGAGGTGACTCTTGGAAAAGCCTCAGAATGCTCAAATTTAGGAAATTATATCCAGGAATCAGCTTTTTTCCCCCCTCAGAAGAGTCCTGCTGATGGAGGGGGCAGGGTGTGCCTCCCAAAGAGAGCTCCTGAAAATCCTTTTTATTTTTTTGCTGTGAGATTTATGTGTTTCTCTTTCGTGCCAAAGCGGAGTGAAGCTTGGGAACCGACGCAGAGATTCTGTGTGCAAATATGGAACGTGAAAACTTAGGAATCTTCATTTTTCCTGACCGGAGCCAGAATTTATATAAATATACAGAATTTTAATTTTTCAAGATCGCAGCCCAGTGTGAATAGCTCGGCTTCACCCTCCCAGACACACGTGTGGGGCTCTCCCAGGCGTGTCCAGGCAGCGTCATCCATGTGTAAATCCTCATTTTCACAGCCTCTGTGTGTGGCCCCAGCTCTGGGGAGCTGCTGGTGCCTCCCAGAGCAGGGCTGCACACGTGTGCGTGCCACCAAAGCTGCCTATTTATTGTATGCCTGAGGTTTATTAAATTTTTTTTGGTGAATTTTTATATCTCCCTGCAATTAAAGTGCTATATTTTGTATTTCTCTTGCAATGTGGTTTTTGGGTGTGATGAGTGGGGGGTCTCTGAGCTGGTGGGGTGAGTCTGGGATCTCTGATTTGCCCCTAATTTGGTTTTACCTGTGGTGGGGTTTGTGTTGAGCCTCTGTCCCCTCCTTCCTCTTCCCAGAACTTCCTGGGTTCATCTCCAGGCAGGAAAGAAATGAGTCAGAATGCTGTAATGCAATGGAGGGAGGGAAATGGGATCACTTGGAGAGCCTCCATTCCAGGGAGGAAGGAGGGAGATGTGTCCCTGCTCATCTGCACAGCCCTGACCTGGGTGTGATGCTTCCAGGTTGTGGGCTGGGGGCAATTTTTTTATGGTTGTGTCCAAAAACTTCCTCTTTTCCCATGGGAAATGGGAGCATTTCCTCACTGTCCTCTCGTGGTGTAATCCCAGCCAGGTGCCTCCCTCATTCCCTGTTATCCCTTCAGGGGGAGGGGAATTGGAAACAAAAAACTTTGTGGATTGAGAACAGTTTAATATTTGGAAGAAATTCTTTGGGAAGAGATTTCTCCCTGTGAGAGAGGGGAGGCCCTGGCACAGGGTGCCCAGAGAAGCTGTGGCTGCCCCTGGATCTCTGGAAATACTCAATGAGAGGTTGATGGTGCTTGGAGCAATCTGGGATAGTGGAAAGTGTCCCTGCCCACGGNGTGAAAGGTTTGATGGTGCTTGGAACAATCTGGGATAGTGGAAGGTGTGGGGGCATGGCAGGGGGTGGAATGAGATGAGTTTTAAGGTGCCTTTTAATGCACACCATTCAGGGGTTCCAATTACAAAAAATATAAAGTAATTGTAATGAAAAGGAAAGAAGAATAAAAGTGAGGGGAAGCACAATACAATTGCTCATCCCTGCTGAGAAGAAAATGAGCTCTATCCCAGCAGAAACCAGGACCATTCTCCATCCAGATTTCTCGGGGGTCTGGTCTAGGGGGGTGCCCTGACATGGGAGAACCAGCTTGAACTCTGTGATCAAACAGGATGAAGGGAATTCCTCCATCCCTGCCCCAGCCCTGTTGGTGGGATGCTCGTGGTCCTGCCTGTGCCTTTGTGCACATCCCCTGCAGGCATTACAACACTTGGATTTGATGCTTTGTGAGAAGAGCTGGCTGCACCCCAAGGTGTTTTAGGATTCCCCAGGATCCTGAAGGCAAAGGAGATCCCAACATCCCAACAATGGGATGCTGTGCCACTGAGGCAGGGATGGCACCTGTGGGTGCACTGTGAGCACTGGTTTGAGGATCCCACAGGATTTAACCCTTCTCCAGCCCTCTCTGCTCCCTCAGAGGGTGAGGCAGGCTGGAGGTGGCAGCGAGGCACCCACCACGGGCTGTGCTGGAACAACACGTGAGGCACCCGCTGGGCTGGAGCCTGGCACACCAAAAACCCCGCTGGTGGTTTCCCCAGATGTGCAGGGCCAGGTCCTTCCTCAGAAACCATCACCTTGTGCTCGCCTGGAGCCACCTGCTCCTGCCCGGGGCTCTTTCGATTCCCACCCCAGACCGCGGAAGAGCCGTGGGGAGCTGAGGTGCCTTTGATTGCCCTGGGTGTTTTTAGGGTTCTTCTCAGAGCCCAGAGCTCGGTTTGGGACCTTAACCAGCACCGTGGCTTCCATCCCAGAGAGATTCCCAAAGAGGAAATGCCTGGTGGGTGAGGAGGGGCTGGGAAGGAGCCAGTGGGATGCACAAAGGGCAATGGGGGGATTGTGGGCAGGGGTCCTGTTTTAGCTCAGGTTGGGCTTGCAGAAGTGTTGGGTTTAGGTTTATTGCTGGGTTTGGATTGGGTTGAGGCCTGAGCTGGGTTTCCCCATCCTGCAATCCATTATGAGGAAGCCTCCCAGGCTGATGCTCCAGAACAGATTTCAAGGTAAAAGCATTGATTCCACACAGGGGTGCTCTGGCCCAGAGCCACCGTGGCTCTTGTGAAATTCCAGAGGGAATTCCTGCCAGTCTCTCCCTTCCCCTGGCACTGCCATCTCCATCTGGGAAGCTGATGGGGTGTGGAATTGCCCCAATCCAGAGGCAGTGCCTGCATCCTGGGCTCCCATCCCTGCCCCTTGCCCAGCCCTGGGCAGCTCCAGGGAGCTGCTGCTGCAGCTGTGCCCTGTCTTGGTGGTTTTGGGGCCACTGGTGACTCAAAAACTTTCGTTGGTTTCTGTTCATTTGGGTTCCTCTCTGTCACCTCCCTGAAGTGAAACCTCAGTGCTGGTGTGGGCTCCTCTCTGCCAGTGCCCTGTCTGCTGGCAACTCCCAAAAGTGACCCAAGATTTTGGCTGTCCCCAAACCCTGGGGGTGATTTATCCCCTGCATCCCCTCCATTGAATGATCCTCCTGTAGGTGTAGCAGGACAGTGGAGCACAAATGAGAAGCTCAGACCGGCCTCCCCAAAATTCTTGCTTTTTTTGGGCAGTTTCCCACATTTGGAGTCAGAGCAGCAGCACCAGCAAACTCCTGCTTGATGTCAGGATCTGTCTTTCCTTCCCAGGGAGGCCTGTGGGGATGGGAAGGGAATTCCTGGGAGTTGCCCAGGTTGAATTCCTGCCTTCAGGAGCAGAAGGTTCCACATGGGAAGGAGACTGGAGCTTGGTTTCCATGAAGGAAACCTTAACTTGCAGGACATACATGGCTCCCTCAAGAATATTTGGGATGGACCCATGTGCTTGCCAAAATCCTCCTGACATCTGGCAGAGAAGGGTGGACCAGGGCAGGAAATTTGGGGGAATTTTGTAACATTTTCCAGCCTAAAGACATCTGGTCCATGTGGACACGGGAACATTTTGATTTCTGGGTGCTGCAAAGGATGAGATCAGCACTGCAGCCCCTTGATGCTTTGTTCACTGACTTTGTTCACCTTTCTCCCGAGATTTGTGGCTGGAAGGTGGTTGAGTCTCCGGGCAGCATTTTCCTTGGGAGAAAATGGGCTGGGTTTTGTCCTGGGTTGTATTTAATCTTGTTCATCCTGTATTTCTGGAGTTCCCCAGAAACCAGCAAACACCAAAAACCCCACCGAAGGTGGCTTGAGGAGAAGAATTCAGTGTCCACGAGGACAAGAAGTGTATGAGGAGCCACCCAGTGCCAAACCTGTGCAAAGAACGAGTTTGATGAGCTGGGGAGGAGGAAGGCGAGCTTTGCTCTGGCTAAATCCCGAGATTTACCCCAGCTCGACCTGGAGAAAGAGGAGCAGCAGCTCTGCAGGCACCTCCATCCAGCGCTGTGCAACCACAAGGCTGTGGCAGGTCCCTGCTCACAGTTGAACTGCTCGGGAATCCAAGGCCCAGCAGCTCCAGCTGCTTCCTCCAACCTGCGCCCGCCCGGCGCCGGCCCCCCCAAAAACAAACAGTCACTTTTTATTTCTAGACACCAGCCTCTCCAACTGCTTGGATTGCTCAATTCCACCCCCTGCTTTCAGCTCGGCAGCCTGTCCAGAGAGAGCTTCTCCAGGCTCTTCCTGCGGGGTGTTGTAACGTGGGAGCAGAGCCCTCCCCACGCCGGCTCTGTCTCCTTGGGGAGGCAGGGATGCTCCTTGGAGGCTCCAGCCTCCTTTTCCAAAGGGATTTATGCCCCCCCTCGGGTCATTTTATGGCTAAGGATGATGATTTGTGATGGAAACCAGGCAGGAAAATCCATCCAGGGTTGGCTTTGGTGGATCTCAAGGGCTTTGCTCCATTTTGTGACTGTTATGTTCTTTTTTTTTTTGACATGGTTTCATGTGACAGTTTTCAATTGTCTTTTGGTTTGGGTGGATGGTGGGGCTCGGTTCAAGGGCCAAACCATGAGGTCAGACCTGTGGAGGATCAGCCAGAGGCACCTCCACAGCTCTGAGCATCTCAGCTCCATCGAAAGAAGGAAGAGGAGGTGGTGGGAAGAGCTGAGGATGGGGAGGCTGAAGCTGCAGGATTTCCTCAAGTTGGGCTTGGCTTGGAAAGGAGATCCCAAACCTCAGAAAACGTGACAGCCACTTAAATTTCCAGAATCAGCTTTTGAGAGATGGCCTCTCCCTCTGCAGGTCTCTGCCTGAACACCAGGCTGTGAAGAGAGGCTCCACCCGAGCCACAGCAGCACAGACAGCACGGGCACCGGGAGAAACACGGCCACATTTGCACTGAAATTTGGGGTTGTTGTGAGACCAAATCCAGGCTGAAATCCCCTCCCTTCCCCCTCAGCCTGCCTGGGCTCAGGGGCCGTGTCCTGCTCTGCCGTGTTTTTATTGCTGGTGGTTTGTTTGCAATAACCAAACACCCAGATGCTCCAGGGAGCCATAAAAACCAGTCTGGGCTTCATCTGTGGGGCTGGGTGACCCACAGCCACCAGGTAACCTGGACCTCTGCTGCTCCTCCTCAGCAGAGCTTGGTCTCAGCCCCGAAATGGAAATGGGAAGAAGCAAAAGGGCATTTCAGGCCATTGCAAAAGGAGGTCTCTGCAATGGGATGGTTAAAAAAAAATACTCCAAGCTGGAGAAATATTCCTTTTTCCTTCTTTTTCACCCCAATGCGGGAATGCAGTTGGGAGTTCAGAAGAGTTGCTCCAGCTCTTGATGAGAGAATAATTCACATGGGAAATGTAAAACCTCTTTACTCTGTGCTGGGTGTTTTTTCCAGAGAAATGCAAATCATAGAAACATGGAAGGATTTAGGTAGGATTTAGGTTGGAAACCTTAAAGCTCATCTTATTCCAGTCTGTCCCTAGAGGATGGAATACCTTCCACTGGACCAGGCTGCTCAAAACCCCAAAAGAATAATGAGATTTTCAGTCTTTGGAGCAATCAGTTCCAATAATATCAATTTCCAGCATCCCTTGGATGGTTCCTGCCTTTTCTTCTGTTGGGCTTCAGGGGGAGGACTGAGGGATGTGGAAGCAGCAGTGGTTTGAAACAAGCGATTCCCTGCCTGTGTCTTTCTGTTCTGTATTTGAGAAGTGCCCACTTCTCCCTGAGGTAAATCTGGCTCGTGGGGGACAGGTCTGCAGGGTTGGTCCTCCCAGGGATCACAGCCAGAAAATACCAAAAGGGATCATTTTAGGGGGTGTTTTTACACCTCTGCCACAGAAATACAGTCTGGTTTTGTTTTGGAGGAGGATCTGGACACCTCTTTTGTAAAAAAAAACCCCAAATACTCCAGATTTGCTGATTTGCTTTGCTGCTTCAACCCAAGTTCTCTCTGCTTGCTGCTAAATTCTCATGAGCAATGTGACCTCCAGTCCTTCCTTGGGCAGATGGTGAGGCCTGAAGGAGACCTGATCCAAGGAGAGGTGGGAAGAGCCTCTCAGCTCTGTGTTCAGGTGGAGAAGGGAAGGGACATCCTGCTTGCATTTGAGGCAAGGAGGGGAAAAATCAGCGGGAAATGTTCACTGGTGGTGTCAGCAGCGAGGGCAAGGAGAGCTGCAGGAAGGAGCCTCGTGGCTGGGGAAGGTGGGGAAGGTGGTCTGTGGTGTTCACCACCGAGCAGGAGATGGGAAAGGTGGGGGAAAGCGAGAGATGCTGATGGTTGGAGGGAGTTCATTGCTGGTGCAGCTCGGGAAGTTGATGGAGAAGGGTGAAAATCAGCCAAATGCCCTACAAAACATCATTCAACAAACCCCTGGGAGGGCAAGGAGCGAGTGTGGCTGAGCTGAACCCCAAAACCAGGGGCTGAGGGAAGCCTGGACCAGGGGTTGTGCTGCAGAACAGAGGGACAGAGCCCCCAGCACAGCCATGGACATCCTTAACCCCTTAACCTGCTCACAGCTGTGGGACCAACCCCCGTGGGGTGATGGCCAACAGCTGGGTTAGGTGAGGATGGGATCAGAAAGGAGAGAGGGATTCCACCCCTCTGCTGGGCAGGACACAGCCCCAGCCTCTCCTGGCAGAGGGGGAATCTCCTGTGGAGCATCTCTGGTGTCTGCTCGATTCCTCTTTCCTGCCCACAGCCAGTGACGGTGCTGGGTCTCCTTTTGTGGGGCTGGGATGAGGCAGGAGACCAACATCAGGCTGGATGAGGGGGGATAAACCACCCCCCTGTGCCCACCCTGGGTGCCTCTGCCCTCGGGGGGGGATGTGGGAAACTCTCGGGCTGCACAAGAGTCTGGAAATTCTGGGCTAATTTTAACCTTGCCGTGGGTTGTGAGAAACCGAGGGGTTTTACAGCTTTGCTGGGCTGGGAAATCAAAGTCATGGGGTGCAGCATCCCCAGGAGAAACAGCGAGTCCCAGCTGGAGCAGGGCAGGATCGGTGGGAGCCCTCAGGACTGTGATCCCCTGGAATGTCCTTTCCCATCCTCTCAGGCTGAGGGCTGTGCCCTCTGATGAAACAGAGCAGTGGTGGCTCAGGGGAAATTAATTTTCAAGGAGAGCAGCGGTTTGGGGTGTTTAGAAAAAGCACAAATTTTTAATTTCCCCCAGCAGGTTTTCTGGGTGAAGCCTCTTGCTGTAAGGACGAGCCTTGAAGCCAAGAGATGTCATTGCAGGAGGGGTTTGAGTACCAGGGAGGATTTTGTGTGGTTTGGACTCAATGAAATTTAACAATCCCTTCCATCCCAAATTATTTTACCTGGCCTGGAACCCTCCCTGCCGGGAGCCTGAAACTGCAGAGCTCTCAATGTGAAAGCAAAACCTGGCCTCGCTTTTGCCTTGTTGGGAAATTATTCCGTGTTTCTGGTAAAGTGACATCATCTTTTCCAGCTGCTGCAGGAAAAGGGGTCGCTGTGTCATTTCTGCTCCTCTCTCTTAATTTTGGCTCTTCACAGAATCTCAGAAAGGTTTGGGTTGGGAAAAAAAAAACAAAACAAAAACTCATCCAGCCCCACTGGGGACATCTTCTGCTATCCCAGGTTGCTCCAAGCCCTGTCCAGCCTGGACTTGGATGCTCTCAGGGATGGGGCAGCCACATCTTGAAGAGTTTAAACCCTCTAGCACAACACTGGAAAAATTGGGGATTTCACGGTGAAATTGGAGTCTGGAGCAGCCTCTTGCTGAAGCAAGAAAAGAAAGGCAATAAACAATGCCTGGAGCCTCTGGAGCATTTTTGCACAGGAGCAGCAACCCCAGGTGCAGGAAAATCTTTACCTGTCCATGGAGGTTGATTTTCCAAAGGCTGAACGCCCTGGGGCCGGTTCTCACCTGAATTCATCCATCTCCAAACACCCAGGAGCTGTTCAGGAGGAGCCAGTCCTTGAGACATCCTGCTCCTTATCAGCCCCTCAGGGCTATCAGGGGAGGTGAGGCTGGAAGGGAGCCCGGTGAATTTAATAATTCACTCCTGATTTGTGTGGCCGCCCCCGACGGACGCTGAGGCGCTGCCAGAGCCGGGATCTGATTTCAGGGCAGGGCCGGACCCTTAAAGCAGGAGGATGGGGATGAATGGCACCGTTTGTTTTCCCCTTTTATTGGCGTGCTGTAAAGGTTCAGCTCCAGCCCGAGCTGTCAGTTGGGCACGGTGTGGCAACGCCGGCGTTCCGGGAATCGTGCCTGGGGTGGCCCGTGGACCTGTGACCCCAATCTGAGCTGACTTCAGCACACCTCTGTTTTCTCTTGAGATAAGAAATGGTGGTGAGCTGATTGTACCTCTGATGTTCCTTACTTTTCTGTTGTTTTAGCTTTTTT
>VWYP01011345.1:58503-77827 GCA_013400435.1 Pycnonotus jocosus
TTTTTTTTTTTGGCAGCGCTGCTGTCCTGTGCATTCAATCAGCTTTTCTCAGCCTGGAATTGAGACAGAGCCAATTCTCCCCCCAAATCAGCATCTTCCCATCACATGCTTCATTTTCGGAGTCTGCAGGTGTGATCCTCTCCTCTGGTTCTGAGGCAGCTCCACTGCCTGCAAAAGGCAAGTGTTTAAACTTTGAAAATTCATAGAGCTGCAAAAAAAAAAATTTCCCCGACTCCTTTCCCCCAACAGCAAGAGCTGCTCTCAGTTTTGTACAGGCAAAACCTGGAGTTTCACTGAAAGGAGCTGGAAAAAGCCCTCCCCATCCTGTCACCCCTCTCCTTCTCCAGCCATTTATTGTGTCACAGCCTCCTCCTGAATCTGGAATTTAAGAGGAATTCTGCCTTGAGTCCAAATTTTTGAAGCAAGTAGAAGAAGATTTAAACCAATGAGCTGCAGTGCACAAAACTCTTGTGCAGCGAGGAAAAAAAAAAAAAATCACTGAATAAATATTTATTTTATTCTACTGAAGCTTCCTGAATAGTCAAGGAGGACTTTTCCTGCTGGGACGAGGCAGGATGAGATCCATTCCCTGTGACAAAAACGAGCCTTGAGTCTGGACTTTGGCCTCTGCGGAGAATTAATTAATCTGCAGCGCTCTGCTCTTAACGAGATCTCAGCTCCTGGGTTTCCCACCGTGGGATGCTGAGGCCGGGGGTGCCCCTGCTTTAAAAATCAGAATTTCCTTGCAGAAATTCTGGCTGAAAAAAAGGCGATGAGTGCTGCAGTGGGTGCGGGAGTGGCCTCGGGGCTCATTTACATCTCGGAGGGTGAGAAATGGGCCGTGAGCTGCTTTCCTGTCAGTGCCCCAAAACCCCCTGTTGGTTTTGTGTCTGTCAGGGCTGGAGCAAGATCTTGAAGGTGGGAAAGCCCTGAGAGCTGCCAGACCTCTTTTCCTTGTGGGTGGATTCGCTGGTGTCTCGTCATGGGGTTGAGCCTCTCCTTTGTCACCTCTGTTTGTGGTGGCCTTGGCTCGTTAAACGTCTGGACTTGATGATCTTAGAGATCTTTTCTGACCTAAATGGTTTTATTGTTGTGTTTTCTCCTCCCAGGAGGTTTGCTCTGTTCTTGGAAGGGTTGGTTGGGGCTTGGAGCCCACAAAATTCTCCAAGAAAAATTTCCCCAAGGTTCTTTTGTCCAGGTGTTCATCTTTGGACCTGAAGGAAATAAAAGTGCTTTGTGGAGGGGAGCTGCTGGGAGATGGATTCCCTTGGTCTGACCCTGGAATTGCTGCAGGATCCCACATCCCTGAAGCCCCACCTTGCTGGGCACGGGTGCAGGAGCTGAGCTTGGGGACATTCATGTGGAAAGGGACACGTTTAATGGAGTCCTTAACGAAGGAGCTTCTTTTAGCATCCCAAACTTTCCTTAACCAATAAATGCTGTAGGGTTGGGCAGGAGGGTTTATTCTGCTGTATTGAGTGTGCCAGGGAATGAGAGAAATCTATATTTCCTGCTTTATTCCCTTTCTCCTGCTGTTGATGGACTCATTGTCCCCTTTTTTCCCCACTGTTTTTGGTGCAGGAGGTTGCAGGGTGGAATGGGACATTAATCCTTGTACTCCTTCCACATCCTTGTATCTACACCGAGGTGGAAGACAGAACCGAGCATCCCTTTAGGGCAAAAGGGTGTTTTACAGGAATAAACAACAAAAAGAGAAAGCAAACCAGGTCAGAGATGAATCCAGGCCTTGGAGAGGGGGGTTTGCAACAGAGCTGGAAATCTCACAAGGCCTCATGAGATTTCTGATACTTCCCACTTCTGGCTGGGCCAGAAATACCACAAGAACAACGCTGCATCATCATTCTCAGCTCTGGCTCTGCTCTTCCCACACTCCCAGCAGGGATCTCAGCCTCCCAAACCTCCTCCAGGCTGAGGATGCTCCGGCACCGCCCGGCGCAGACGGCGGCCGGCTTTTCCTTCCAGCACGGAGATATTTCTGGCCCAGAAATCAAACTACTCATTTTGTGGATCCCAAGAACTATTTTGGGGCCGGGGTTTGAGCCTTCCCTCCATCCCCTGCTGATGCTGCCCGGGCATCTTCATCCAGCCTGGGGCAGGAGGGTGCGCACGGGGCGCTGCAGATCCAGCAGGACGGCAGAGTTTGGAGGCTGCCGCTGGCCAGGGCTGTTGTGCAATCCCTCCGTTCACGTTTCAGCTCGGTCCTTACCCTTTCCGCCCTCCCCGGCCGGGGTTTGTTGTGCAGAGGAAGCTTCTAAAGGAGCCCCGACAAACAGACAGGAAACCGAGCGCTGAGCGGACGGCATTGTCTGCCCGGGGCTAAATTTGAACATGAAAAAGGCCTTATTTATTTCTTTTATTTATAAATCCTGAGCCGTGGCGCTTTGAAGACAAGCCCCGGTCGGGAAGGGCGCAGGAGAAGGGTGAGGGGAAGGGCAGCCAGTGCTGCATGGACCAAAGTCCAGCTCTGGTGTGTGGGGTGGGATCAGGGCAGGCTTGGATGCTCTGGAGGGATGTCCAGGTGGAAACGGCCAGCTGAGATGGTGGAGCTTCCATGGGACCAGTTTTGGGGTGGAGACTCCACTCAGGAGCTCATGGGCCTGCCCTGTGTGGATGATGGTGAAGGTGGTGCTGGGATCCAGCCCACATTGCTTGGCTGAGGCTGAAATCCTGGCTGGCTGGATGTCCCACAGAGGCTGGGTGATGAGGGGTTAACATCCAGGATGGGATTCCTGGGTGTGTTTAAAGCCAGGCTGGACAGGGCTTGGAGCCATCTTGGATGGTTGAAGCTGTCCCTGCCCGTGGCAGGAGTTGGAATGAGATGATCTTTAAGGTCCCTTCCAACCCAAACCATTCCAAGGCTCCAAGATCAGCAAGGTCAGGTGGCCACTCCATGTCCACACCTGGAGTCACCACCACTGGCCTTGGCCACCAGCTCTGCAGAAGCTGCTCATGTCCCCAGCAGCACCAGAGCTGCCTCCCACCAACCCAACTCCTGGTGCCACCAGAGACCCTGGTGAGGCCATCAGAGAAACCAGAGGCTCCTTTGGAGATGGTTTTTTGTTTGTTTTCCATGTACCAGCGGGTATTTCCAGGCAAAGGTAGTGTGAGAGGGGCAGGCAGATCTCGGTCACCGCAGCAGACTTTAAAAAGTGAAAACACGAAGTCGAAAGCTGCCAAACCTGCAGCAACTTCCCAAATCCCACCTGAAATTTAGCAAAAGGCACAAGGAAAGTAAAAGTTCCAGCGTTGCTGTTTTGGGGGTTGGTGGGGTTTTTTTTTTTTAAATATTGTTGTTGTTCTTGGAGAAGCATCACCGTTTGTTCTGAGAAAAGGGAAGCGCTTGGGGCCGTGGGTTCGGGGGAGTTGTGAATCTGCCCCTCAGGAGAGCAAAATTGGGGTGAACTCCAGCACCCAGAGCTGCACCAGGGCAATGCAACAGGTTCCTGTGGCAGAGCCAGGAGCTGCTGGAGGAGATTCAGGAGTGACACAGAAGAGGAGAAACCTCTCATCCACCCCCTCCATCCCATTAGGAGCATGGATGGGTTTGGGCACGGAGCTTCTCCCTCTCTCCCCTCCTGCTGGGGAGGTCAAGCTCAGCTGCACCAAACCCCACCGGCCACAGGGACCCTTCTTTTCTTCATTTCACCCTCCCCAACCCCAGGATGGAGGAGCCACTTCCACATTTGCTGCTGGCCACGGCCAACAAAGCCCTTGGAGCCGTTTCTGCCCCTCCTGCCCGGCCTGCCTCGCTCGCAGATGCTCAAACCACACCTTCCTTGGCCCAGCCTGGCCCGTCACAGATGGACACAGCTGAAAATAGCCCAAAATAACGCCTGGCCACAGGAGTCCTGCGAGGGTCTCCCAGCCAGAGCAGCTGGGGCTGAGGGGACAGGTTAAAAATAGGGGTGTGCTGCGAGTTTCTGAAGATCCCGAAGAAGAGTGAGGTGAAACTGGCTCTGGGTTAACCGAAAAGCTGAGGGTGTCCTTGGGGTTGTTTCTGCTTTGGGGGGGGCTCAGCAGGAGGAATGGGTTTAGTGGGGTGTCCCCATCTGCTGTGTTTGCTTTGTGGGGTCACCACCTTGGCAGGGAGCTGCGTTCTGGGGCACAAAGGTGCTAAAGCTGGGCTGTATCCATAGATTTTAGTGGATTTTTTTGGGAGAAATCTGCGGGTTTGGCACCTTTGCCTCATACAGAGGATCCCAGTGTAGCTGCACACCCCAACTCAGCCCCATCCTGCCCAAGAGGACACCTAAAATCTCACACAAGGACAGCAGGTGGAGCATGAAAAATCCCTCTCTGATCCTTCCACCCGTGATCCATGAGCTCAGGACACACCTGGAATTGAGTGTGGGTTTTTTTGGGACCCCTCCATCCCCCACTAAACCCAGGAGAGTCCATCCCATCCCCGTCACCCCTTGGCCTTGCACAACCCTCCGGGGCTCTTCTCCTTCTCCTTCCTGGCCCCGGGTGAAATCAGAGCTGTTATTTCAAAGAGAAGCTTGTGATTTATCGCTGTAATCTCGACCACAAGCTGAGCTGGCAGGAGTTAGGGGAGCCACGAGGAATAACAGAGGCTTTGGCCATTCATTTCAGCATCCCCCCGAGCTCTTGAGGTTTTTATTTCTTCGCTAGGGCAGCGGGGAAATACGGGATTCTCACAGAAAGAGGAGAAAACGGAGAGGAAAAAAAAAAAAAAAAAAGATTTGGGCCGAAGTGGCTCCAAATGGGGGCTGTTTCTTTGTGTTTTGGGTTTTTTTTAAAAAATCAGCTTTTTGAGCTTTAAAACCTGAGAGCTTTGCAGCAACCAGAGGAACCAGCCCTGCCTGGGGAATGGGGACACCCTGGGGTGGTGCTGCTGGTCCAAGGGCAGAGTGGATTTGGGGTTTCTCCTTATTTTTTCTCATTTTTTTTCTTCTCTATAAGTCACTTTTACAGCTCCCAGCAGCCAGCCCGGCAAGCACAGCTTTGCAGGGGTGTTAATGAGTCTTTAAATCAAAGGTTTGTGGTGGCCAAAGCAATCCTGGTGTCTCCTTGCAGGATGGGGCTGAGCAGAGAACTCCCCAACCCCGCCTGGCTGTGAGGGAACAGCATTTTCATCGTTGTTATTTCGCTTTTTCCTAATTTATTTCTGGTTTAACATTTTATTTATTTCAATCCTATTTTCCCCACTTTTAAACGGACCTGGAAGCTGATTTTTTTGCTAAACATCACTGAGATGCACATCATCTTATGAAGTTTCAAACCCTGGAGAGAGTCACTAAAGCTGCCAAATTTCCCAATTTTCTCAGCACTTGAGCTCTTTGCATCCAATATTCCAAGCTCCTGGTGTGCTCAGGAGAAATCCATCCATTTTTTAAATGATTTTTCCTTGTTTTACAGAAGAAAAGGCTGGTTTATTTCCAGGCTGGCTGCAGACTGTGGGGGAGTCAGACAGATTTTAACCCACTCTGAGGAAATGACAAAGCATCAGCTCCCCTGCAAGGCACTGAGATAGTTTTCATTAAAGCCAACTTTTGCCAGGGGTTGTTTTCCAAATGAAAAAAAGAAAAAAAAANGACAAAAAGGAAAAAGGAAAAGAAAAAAGGAAAAAGGAAAAGAAAAAAGGAAAAAGGAAAAGAAAAAAGGAAAATAAATAAAAATAAAAGGAAAAGGAAAAGAAAAGGAAAATAAAATAAAATAAAAGGAATAAAATAAAAGGAAAATAAAAATAATAAAAAATAAAAATAAATATAATAAATAAAAATAAAAGGAATAAAAGGAATAAAATAAAAGGAAAATAAAAATAAAAAAATAAAAAATAAAAATAAAAATTAAATGAAAATAAAAAGAGAAAGAGAAAGAAAAAAATAATAAACTTGCTCTTTATTGGCCTTTCTGCTTTGCTAATCCATTTTGACATTTATTAGCAATTATTTATTTCCTTCCCTGTTGGCTGTTTCTGGTGCAATTTTTCAGCCAAACAGGCATTACTCAATAACAACCCTGCAGAAAGGCAATCAGGAAACGTGAAGTGGGTGCTCACAGAGGCTGTGGGGCTTTTCCCAGCCCCAAAAGCTCTTTTCTTTTTTTTTGACCCAAACAGAGCTGGAGATGCTGCTCAGGGCAGCAGAACCCTGCCAGGCCCTGGGATTGGAGCATCACAACCTCATCCCGTCTTCATCCTCATCCTCATCCTCATCTTCATCTTCATCCCATCCTCATCTTCATCCCTCATCTTCATCCTCATCCTCATCTCATCTTCATCCCATCCTCATCCCATTCTCATCCTCATCCCATTCTCATCTTCATCCCATCCTCATCTTCATCCTGTCCTCATCCCATCCTCATCTCATCTTCATCCTCATCCCATCCTCATCTTCATCCTGTCCTCATCCCATCTTCATCCCATCCTCATCTTCATCCCATCCCCATCCTCATCGCATCTTCATCCTCATCCTCATCCCATCCTCATCCCATCTTCATCCTCATCATCATCCTCATCCCATCCTCATCTTCATCCCATCCTCATCCTCATCCTCATCCCATCTCCATCCCATCCTCATCTTCATCCCATCCCATTCTCATTCCATCCCATCCTCATCCCGGGGTTTTGTCCCTGTTCTTTGCAGCTTTTGCAAGGAGCCCCGAGCTGCAGAGCCCCGATTTGGGAAGGCCCCGCTTTCGTTGTCTCCTGGGCAATAATCTTCTTTCTTCCCTTTGGGTTTGGGTGATGAGGAAGGGCTGCAAGCAAACAGGATTCTTGTTCCTTAACGAAAATGCTCGGTGCCCAAAGACTCCCACGAGTTCCCACGAAGCCGCAAGGTAGAGCAAAACTGAAAAGAAAATGAAAAATATTTCAAAAGCCGCCTCAGCCTCGGGGTGCAGCATCTCAGGAGCGTTTCCCCATTCCACCTCTTTGTGGGGACAACTCAGGGCAGGCCACCCACCCTCCAAAATCCCCCCTGAGCCACGGCTTTCCCAAGAAAAGGCTCCTTGCGTGTGAGAAGCCACAGTGGGGGAGAAGAAAAAACCAGATTTGGGTTGAAATTATGGAGTTTATAAAGGAAAAAAAGCCATTTTCTGGCTGTGCCTCGCACTGATCACCCCTGGATCTTCCTGGGGGTGCTGAGGGGGGTCAGGGCATGGTGCTGGTGGGGTTTGGGCACCTCCCTGATGCCACCCAGCTGGGGATGAGTGACAAACCCACCCTGGGCACCGCTGGGTGCTGGCAGGAACCACGCTAGAGAGGGGTGAGAGCACAGCAGGGGCTGCTTGAAGGTGGGGACAGCCCGGGGCTGGTTCTGCTTGGCTGGAGCTGCCACCCAAAATAATCAAACCTCACACCCCCGGCTGTTTCTGCTGCTGAGGGAAACTTCATTTTCATTTTCCGACCGCTCTGCCGGCCGGGACGCGGGCGAGGGGAGCTCGGCGTGGGGAGGGTGGGGGTTGTTTGGCACCCAGGGCCACGGAAATGCCACCAGGGCTGGCTCTGGGGTGGCTTTTGGCCAGGGAGGGTGGCCTGAGAGCGAGGTGGGGAGGGGATGCAGCCAGAGCAGCGCTGGGAGTGGGATCATAAATCATGGATTGGTTTGGGATGGGAGGGATCTTAGATCTCATCTTGTTCCAGCCCTGCCATGGCAGGAACACCTTCCACCATCCCAGGCTGCTCCAAGCCCTGTCCAACCTGGCCTTGGACACTCCCAGGGATCCAGGGGCAGCCACAGCTTCTCCAGGGTTTCCCCACCCTCCCAGGGGACAATTCCTTCCCAACATCCCATCCCTCCCTGTCCCCTCGGTGTGAATCCATTCCCCCTTTCCCATCACTTTAGATTTTGCCCAAAGTCTCTCTCCATCTTTCCTGTGGGCACAATGAAATCACCCTGGGTCTTCTCTTTTCCAGGCTGAGCCATCCCAATCCTCGCATCCTTTCCTCATGGCAGAGCTGTTCCATCCCCCTGATCACCCTGGTGCCTCTGGACTGGCTCCAGCAGGTTGGGTGGAACACTGGGCTGCTCCCAGCAAACCTGTGGGATCACAGATGGATGGGGAAGGTGTCCTTGCCCATTTCCAACCCAAACCATCCCATAAATCACACACTGACCCCCTCCAGGCTGTGATAATCATGAAATCACCCTCCCCTCTAACCCATAAACCCTCCACAGACACCGACAGCTCCTCCAGACAAGATGAAGCTCTCCCATAACGAATCCAGAGGCTTTTCCCTCTATCTCTGTGGACCATCAAGGCTCGTGGGCAGCCCCTGGTGCATCCCTGGATGTTTGCCATGAATCCCACATTCCCTGGTGCTGCACTTCCCCAGCCAGCCCCCTCCCTCTGCGTGGATTGAATATTTCCAAGGGGCTCAAAACATTTCCCTGCGTGGATTCCTTTAAATTCCACCCCCCAAAGCAACCCTCTGGATGATGGGGAGTGGGAATCTTTGTGCTGAGGGTCTTAGAGAGGAGCCTGGGAATTATTTTGCCGCTGACAGACTTTGCTGGCGCCTGAGCAAAATGCAAATAAATAAAATAAATAAAAAAAATGCAAATATCCCCAATTCCAGCGTTGCTGAAACACAGAGCTGAGATCACAGGGACTTGTTTGGGGTGTTGGTTTCTTTTTTAGCTGCTTGTTCTTGGTATTTGCTTGGGAAAAAAAATGGTTTTCTGTTTGTAATAAATAGAACAGCATGAAAAACATGACTTCTGAGCAAATCTCGGAAATTAGGAGCTTCAAATCCTTCTGGATTTGTCCTTTCATAAGGGGAAAAGATCTGGCTGGAAATAACAAGCACAGCCTGGGAGGTGAACAGTGAGGATATTCCGTCTGAACAGGAAGAATCCTGGAAAATCATTAGAGTCAGTGTTAATTAGGGCTGATTGACTGAGAGCAGAGTCTGGCACGAGCCTGCCAGAGCTGCTGAGAGCCCGTGTTGAGTCACTGGGAAAACCACAGGCTGTTGCTAGAGGGGAAAAAATTAACAAAAAAATATAAATACACGAGCAGGTGCGACTTTCCGTGCTCCTGAGTGATGGGGGAGCCTGGAATCGGGAATCAACCCCAATTTCTGGAGGTGGTGCCCCTATTCTGCAGCTCCAGCCCCGTTCTGCACCCTCAGAGGGTGATGGGGAATCCTCTCCTGTCTCTGCCAGGGATGTGCATCCCAGGAATGTGGCTCCAGGTCCTCAAAGGGTGGGAAAGAGGGAATGGAGCTCCCATGGTTGGGTCCAGCCCTGCCTTGGAGAGCTCCTCTCTCCAGAGAAACCTCTAGGGCTGTGCAAAATCCCTTCCCCAAATCCTTGCTGCTCTTTCACCCCTGGCAGGTCCTGCAAGAACCACACGGGCACCACGCGAGTTACTGAGGGAAAATGTGGAGAAAGCAGCGAAAATCCCGGCGAGGGAGGGTTTAGGCAGCCCGGGAAGCAGCTCCACAGGGCCTTTGGAATGTGCTTTCTGCAGCTCAGAGCATGGAAACCCTCAGGGGCTCAGTGGAGAGCCCATTCCACTGGGAACCATCTCCCTGCCCCTTCCTCCAAACCCTGAAATTTCTGATTTAGCGACTTTTCCATGATTTTCTCTTTGCTGCCGTCAATTCCCACAGCTTTACCAAGCCTGTGTGACATCAGTGACAATCCCAGCTGGGGCTGCCAGTGCAACACCAGGAGCAGATCTCCATCACCACCTCCTGTAGCTCAATTTGGGGCTGGGAGACATCAAAAAAACCCCTCCACCACCCCTTGCTGTGTTTTTTTTTTGCGTGTTTTGGGGCTGGTTTGGCTCTGTCCCTCCTCCCTGCACACCTTGATCCCCTTTGCCCGCGTGTTCCAGCCATAAATGTAACGGGCACGGTCAGAGTCTCACCATTATTGCTCATCCTGCTCTTGTACATTGATAACCAAGCTGCCTCTTTTGACTCGCCGACTGCTCCCTCCAGCAGGGATTTTCGTGCTGTCAGTCCATCCAGTTAAGGCAGGAAGTGGTCCTTGGGATGGAAAAATTCAAATATTCCGTGGGCTGGTTTGCAGGGCACGGGTTTGGGTGGGATGCTCCACTGCCAAGTGTCTGCTCTGCTCTTTGGGGTTTTTTTTTTTCCCCAAGAAAAATAGATTTTTGTGCTAAAAATCCGCTCGGTGCCCGTGGGAGCTGGTGGGAGGCGAAGGGAATGGGGTTCATCGCTGGCCACCAGCGCTGGAAACCTTGGAAAACACCCCTGAGTGCAGAATGGAGCGCTGGGGGGAATTGCTGCCTCAAAGCCCTCTCAAGGATCTGCCTCATCGGCTGCTTAATCACCTGTTAATCACCTGTTAATCACCTGTTAATCACCTGTTAATCACCTGTTAATCACCTGTTTCACAGCAAAGCTCTGACTGTCCCTGCTCTGGGTTTTGAAGCTCTGGGAGCAGGGACACAGGTTTGGGAAAGGCTCTCAAGAACCTGCTGAGATTCCTGGGCTTGTCCTGTGCAGGAGCTGGGCTCGCTGATCCTTGTGGGTCCCTTTGAGCTCAGTTTGTGCCATGGATTCTGTCCCTTCTCCCAGCTCGGTGTCCCCTGCGGCTGCCCCGCAATCCCTGGCACCAGGAGCGGTGGCTTTGCTGGGGTGGCCGTGCCCAGGAGCGCATCAAAGCAGGGCTGCAGCTCAGCTTCCTGCCTGAGTCCTCAGCTAAACCCGATCCCACAGATTAACCCGGGGTTTATCGCACCCAAACAATCGGGAATTTGAACCCAGGCACGATGCAGCAGATAAAACCTGGAAGGCACCCAGCAGCGAGAGGGAAAGCTTCACCTTTAACCACGGCTCTGCCCTTCCTGCCAAGCGTGTTCAAGGGATGCTCCCCCCCAAAAAAAACCCCTTCTCACTGCTTGAGCACAGCTTTTCGGGGTGCTGGCAGCCAGAATTTTGGGGCTCTCTGGAAGCCAGAATTTCTCCCTGCCAAGGTGGAGGTGGTGGAGGAACAGAGAGAGCTTCGTGTTTAGGAAGTTAAAGCATGAGTGGGTTCCCTAAAGGGATGGACTGGAGGTGAGGGAAGAAAGCAGGCAGCTGTGGAGCCACAGGGATCACTGTCCCCAGTGTCCCCAGTGTCCCCAGTGTCCCCAGCGTCCCCAGTGTCCCCAATGTCCCCAGCACAGGCACCAGGAGCTCGGGGCCAGCTGCGCCCAGGTCACCCCGAGCCACATGATCCGCGAGGTCGGAGCAGCGACAGCAACAGGAACAATCTGTGGGAGAGGAACTTCGGGATGAACCCAACTTCTCTAAAGTATAAAAAGAGCCCGGGGGTGGGGAGGGGGGGGCCTGCAGAAGGCTTTGCACGTCCTCCCCTCCCCTCCCAGCGCTGACGGTTGGGAGCCGGCGCTGGCCCGGGGTTGTGCAACTCCAGCCCTGAGCTCTTGGCATCGCCTCCATCGCCCTCCCAGGAAAGGAAAAACAACCCCAGGCGGGCCTGGAGGGTCTTTGCGAGGGCTCAAACTGCCCAAGAGCAGCAGGGGTGGGGATTGTAAGGAAGGAGTGGCTGTGTTTCCTGCCAGAGGATGCTCATGCATCAAAAAATTCAGTTCAAAGCCAAGCAGACTTCCAGGATCTTGTCTGCACAGCTACACCAGGGAAAATGAGAGGTTTTTGGCTCCTATTCCCATCAATTTTTCCTTTTTCCTTTGGTTTATTGGTGTTTCCACTTGCTGGCCCAAAGCAGTGGTGGAAGGTTGTGTCCCTGGTGCACCACGGCTTTCACAGCAGCGCTCTCTCTCCCTGCAGGCACCCTGAAAATAATTACACTTTTCAAAGCCTATTTTTGGCTTGGGGAAACACTATTTCTGCCTGAAACCTTCCAAAGAACAGAAAAACCCCACGGAAGGTGAAGGCAAAACTTGTGGGGTGGCCCCACTCCAGCCCAGGCACGTGTCACAAAATGCCAATCTCCATTGGAGACCTGGTGGCACTTCCAGGAGATGGGGCAGATGCTGGGACATCATCAGGAACACCTACAGATATTTGGGATTTTTTTTTTTTTGCCATGGATTATGAGCTATAAAAATTGTCACCCCATATAAAAAAACCCTGTTTTAGGTGTCCTTTGGCCCCTGGGATGTGAGAGAAGCCCTGCACGGTGTGACATTTTCTCCTCATCTAAAGGAAAATGTTCTGCCGATTGGAGAGAGGGGAATAGCAGAGGAGAAAACGGAGCTCCTAAATTCCAGGGACTTGCTGGAAAATTGGCCTTCAGTATTAAAGCAAACTGCTGGGGCCAGGAGGAGAAAGCTCCAAACGTGATGGGGTTTTAAAACTGCAGCTCACCGAAAATGAACTGAAGGAGCTGAGATTCCAGGAATTCTGGTTTTATTTCACTTATAGGAAAGGAGGAAGAAACAGATGGAGTCACTGCTCCTGAACTAAAAATACTGTTTAGAGAAGGACATCTGCAATGCAGCTTTGAATGTCAAGGTCCTCGGTGTTTGGATTGTTCTCCCTCAAATGTCACCTCCTGAATGTTTGGAGAGGTAAAGAGGCTGGAAATGCAGAGATTGCAGCCATTCCCTCCTTCCCTTAAAAATACTCATTCGCCTGGAAGTTTTGCAATAAAATGGAGAGGAAATCACGTTTTCAGCTTGTGCTGCAGGGATGGGGATGCCCCTGACCTGTCTGTGCCATTTTGGGATCTCTGAGTGCTGGATCTGGACTGGTCCCAGCTGCTGGAGGCTGTTTGGAGACGTGAGAGCCACCAAGAAATTTGACAAGTCATTCATAAAACTTCTGGGAGAGTATTTGTGAAAGCCAAGCAAATTCTGCCCCTCCCAGCATGGAATAAGTGACCTTTGTCCTGGCTTTTATTTTCACTTTCGAGCTCTTGCCTGCTGAGGTCAAGCTGTTTATTAAGTTTGGCAGAATTAAAGAGGCAGCATTAATCACCCCCGTTATTTTATCTTGCCGGCCACCGTCTCACTGTGCTTTTGCCAAGGTCAGGAATTATGCAAAAAAAAAAATTGGAAATGTCTCAGAGTGCCACAAGGCAGCTCCCGAGAGAACCCAGAAAATTTGGGTTAAAAGGCACAATCTTGGAAAAAAAACCCAAAACAACCCATTTGTGTCTTGTCCTTCCATTCAGGGAGCCTTGGCAGTTCTTGTTTCTCAAAAAAAGGAAGGGTGATATTCTCGTGTAATGACAGGACACCGGGAGCTGGAGGTTTAGAGGGAAAAAGAAATTCACAAGTATTGTACAAGTGACCCTCAAAGGGTGAATAATCACCTATGCTTGCCACTGCTGCAATAAAGGACTCTCACTTTTCTTCTCGGATAAGCTTTAGTTTATAGGATTATATCGATGTGGGGCAAAGAGTGAGCCAGTCAGGCCATAAACTCCATGGTGTGTAACTTAACCCCTGATTATTTAATCCCTGATTATTTAACTCCTGGAGTAGGATGTGCTATCTCTTATCAGGGCTCAGGGGAATATCGCCTGCCCCTAATCCCCGAGTTAAACATTAACGAGCTGTCGCAGTGCTGGATTCCCAGAAATCTGCTGAGCTGAGGTCATCCCGAGGGATGAATAATGGGGTTGATCTGAAATATCTGCAGGACAGAGTGGGTCAAGGCTGTGGGGGAAGGCTCCCGTGGGTGCCAGCTGTCCCTGCTGTGGTTGAGGTCTCTCTTGGCCAATGTCAAGGCTCCACCAGGCTCTTGCTTCAGCCTTGTGGTCCAGCAGCTGCTTCCCTGCAGATGTTGAAAGGAAAGGAGAGAGAGAGAGGAGGGGGCCAGGCCGGGTTTCTGAAAGCCCTTTCGGAGCTGCTTTTGCTGCTGTTAATGGCAGAGCACACACGGAATTCTCACGTGAACCTCTTCAGATGGTGGCTCCAGCCTGAACTCCCGGCTCTAATTACCTCTGCCAAGTGCAAGTGCTGCCCTTCGGGGGAGGTTTCATTTCCCATCTATTCCTTTCATCTAATGGTTCCTCGTCCAAGCCCTGAAAGCAGCTCTTAATCTACCTCCTGCCTCCCACCAATTATTTAATACCTGGGTTTTATTCCTTCTCATTTGTCTTTCTAACTACCCTAATTTCTCCGGTTTCCCTCATCAGCGTTTTCCCAAGCTCTTTATTGTTTTCTGATTGCCGTAATTCCCGCAATATCTTTTGGCACTAAAGCCCGGCTCCCCAGAGGAACGGGCTCATGAATTTATACGGTGGCATTACCCAGGCTTTGCAGACGAGTCCCGGGGCTGATTTGGCTGCCCAGAAATGTTCCTTCTGTTCCTGCCTCTCCTGTCGCTGCATCCCTTGAACGAGCAGGAATTGGCGAGGCAGGAATTGCGCTCTCGGTATGAAGAGCCGTGAAAGCCTGGGTCAAAAATTTTGGAGTAAATTTTGGAGTAAATGAAATATTCTGCCTCCTCCCCACACCCTCTGTGCCCATGACTGGGCAGAGCATTTGTCTCTTCATTCGTCAGGGCAAGAGTTTCAGCCTGGGAGGAAATTTTCCCCATGGTATCAATTTCTTCTAACTTCTTGCAGCAGAAGCACATTTGAGAATTCGTTCCTGAAACTTCCCATGTTCTAATTTTACATGACAGGACTGTCAGAAGCAGCACATGAGAGAAACGAGATCTCCTCCGCAGCTTTGGGGTGCCTGTGCTGCCCTGGAAGGGCTGGTGAGACTCAGAGCTGCTCCCCTGCTCATTAATACCAAATTTCCTGCCTTGGTTACAGAGCTTTTGAGTGACAAAAACTCAGCCTGGGCCCAGCACGACTTCCATTAAATCCTCTTTAAGCAATGCCACCTTTTTTTTTTTTTTTTTTTTTTCCTGCTTGGCAGATGAATCCGCCTTCTAACTAAATACTTGAGTGCACTCATGCCAGAAGAGGAGATTTAAATATGATCAGTATGAGGAAATACATTGGGATGCTGGGAATAGACACGTTCCAGGGCGTTTATCTGTTTATCTTACAGGGCTGCCCCAGACTGAGGATTGGCTCAGGCAGCAGCCAAATGTTGCTCTGAAGGTGCTTTGCCTCTTCCAGTAATTTGTTTCTTTTTCTGTCTGGCAGTGGAATTAAGAGCGTCACAAGTTATGGCCAGGGGTTGTGCTTGTGAAACGCTCTGCATTTTTGGAAGGGCAGGAGGAGGCGGCTGCACGGTGAGTGCTTGGTGGGTGGATGAGGATCTGATGGAATTGCCTGGTCAGAGACCAGGATTTGCATCCCTGATCCTCCACGATTCCCTCTGGTAGCTCATAGATCATGAAGAGAGCAAATAATTGCAAATCCTGTCAGAATCCAGCGCTCCTAAAGGCCCCCAGGGAGGCTGCTCAGGGTCAGAGCGTGAAAGTGGTTTCCTTTCTGGCTCGGTGGTTATTGGCCTCCTCTCGAGTGCAGGATGAGATGAGCAGAGACTGATGTGTAATCACTTGGTTGGGAACCAGGAAGAGCTCAAAAAAACACCCAAAGATCCAAACACCTCCAGTTCTGGGAAGGTTTGGGTTGGCCCTTGGCGGTGGGGTTTGACCTCTGTTGTCTTCAGCCCGGAATCTGTATTTGCAGACAAATCTTAGATCAGAGTTTGGTCATGAATCAATCCAGGTGGGCCTGAGGGGCTGCAGGCCAAGGCCTTGGAGGCTGAGGGCTGGAAATGCCATCAAAATGTGAATTCATGAACAGAAACCAATGTCTGTCAGTTCCCACCATCATGGCTGGGAGGAGGAGAACCCTTTCTAGGCTCTCTCCATCCGATTTCTCCTCCCGTATCACTTGGACAACAAGGGCAACAAGAGGGACCCAACTCTGGGCCAAACCTTGAAATTCTCCCCAGGACCACACCCAGTCCCAATCACGGTGCCCAGTGCTGTTTGCCAGGCCCCAATTAGTGGGTGTTCATTAGCAGAGGTGCTCGGGGGGGATGACACCACACCCCCCAGTCCTCTCTTTGTCTCACCACCTCAGATGTTTGTTGGGGCTCTGTTTTTTGGAGCCCAAAAGTGTCATCACCTTCTGCCCGCTGGGTTTTTTCCTCTTTTCTGGCCTGACAGGAGCAGGTCACGGGACAACCTGTCACGTGGAACCAACCGCCCGCATCTTGGCGTGGTCCCTACCTACCTTTTTTTATCTTCGGAGAGACCAGACCATGGCCATAAAAGGGAAGAACGGAATTTTGGGCGAGGAGCCCCGCTCCGATTGGCTGAGCGCCGATTCGCGGCGGTTTCGGGGGGAAATAACCAGATGGGAGCAATTTTTGGGCCCGAGAATAAAAAACAATACAACAAAACCGTGTGGTTCACCATTGAAACCAAGACAGGACTTTCGGTGCTGGTGCCTCGCGTTGCTCTTGGTTCCACCTGCATGAAACTGCAGGAGGGCCCTCACTTCCACATGGGCACGGCCGCACTGAGCTCCTGGTTCCCATAAAAGCTCTCTGCACACACCACCAGCTGATGCCAGCTGAGATAACATCTCCTGGAGGGTAGTGGGAAGGACCTGGTGGTCAGGTTGGTTGAGAAGAAGAACTGTGCCCACCTCCTGTGAAGCCAGCTCTGCAGCCATGGCCAGCTGGTGTTACCTGGGGTAACATCTGGAGATGGAGGTCTGGTTGGAAGGAAATCAGATCTGCAATCAGCCTCTGTCATCTTCCAGGCTGGAAGAGCCTGAGCAAGCTTGTTGTGGTTGAGTATCTGCAGATCCATGTCTGAAAATCCAGCAGAACACAGTCCCTTCGTGTCTGAACATGTCTCTCACTCAACCCTTGTTAAATCACCTGTTTAAAACCAGAGCTTTAATCCCTCGAGAAACTCTCATAAAATGTGCCCCCAGCTCTGAGTTACAACACTGAGTAAATATGATAAAAAAGGCTCCCAGGGTTTCCTGGAAACTTTGGCAGCCATGCTCTGGGAGCAACGTTGGTGATCACCAAAGTTCTTGTAAGCCATGGAGATATTTTTCTATTTAACACTTAGCATGAGAAATGTGACAGCTAGGCTAGGGCATTTGTGTCCAGGAGCTGGAGGTGTTTGCCTCACCCTTTC
The DNA here is from genome assembly GCA_013400435.1 of Pycnonotus jocosus. Taxonomy (NCBI): domain Eukaryota; kingdom Metazoa; phylum Chordata; class Aves; order Passeriformes; family Pycnonotidae; genus Pycnonotus; species Pycnonotus jocosus. Next base: position 75,503 of record VWYP01011345.1, read on the forward strand.
TGGGAATGCCACACCCATGTAAATCCTTCACTGGGTGCATTAATCCAATAAGAAGAAGATGGCTTTATGGTTAATGTTGTTCTTGGAGTTGGAGATGAACTCTTGCCGCTGAGGCCATGACAAACACGTGCTTTGCTTGTGTGCTCAGGGTGGCAGCGGGGCCACCTGTGACCAGGAGAGGTGAACCCGAGCACCTGAGGAGCGAGGCAGCCTGGCTGCCGTGCTGGGGGAGGTTTGCTTTAACCAGCTCCCAGGAGAAGTGAGGCTGGCAGCCTGTGGTTCCTTCCCTGAACTGTGGTGAGCTGTTGGTGCCCCCAGTGCTGCCGCTCCGGGCAGCCTCGAGTCCATTGTTGGCTTCTTTGGCGAGTCCCTCCAAGCCCACAGAGATGAACCTTGCAGGTGACTGCACAGATGTCTCACCTTGCTCTGTCCATTCCTTTCCTCCCCATTCCTCCTCGTATCCACCCCTCCTTCCAGCCTCCCCTTTTCCCCATTTCAGACAAGCACCACCAACCCTGGAGTGGCCCAGCACCACCACCCCGCCTCTCCCTCTCCCACCGTGCCCCTTCCTCTGCTCCTGCCCCAGCCCCAGGTACCTTGAGCTGTGCTGTGGCAGCAGTTCCTTGGTTCTCCTCTCTCCACCACCCGCTGCAATCCCTCTGCCTGCTCTGCTGCTCTATTTCTCCAGTGCTGACCGCAGCGGTGGCTCCCAGGGCCTATCGCAGCATGGCAACCGTGGTGCCTGGCCCCACAAAACCAGAGGGGAACCACAGCCTCTTACTCATTGGCACCTGAGGGATGCTGCCCCATCACCTCCTTCCCTCTGGGCAGTGGTTTGGGAACAGGGGGAAGAGGTGGCTGTGACTGTCTGCTCTGGGGTGTCCTCCATGGCCACCAACCCAACATCCTGGGGCTCTCCAAACCCAGCCTTGGCTGCACAATCCCAGCTCTGGTTGAGGGATAAATGAAGGTGGTGGTTGAAGGTTTGCTGCCCATGTGGTTCTGGGATGGAGGAGGTGGTTGCAGGTTTGCTATCCCCATGGTTCAGGGATGGAGGAGGTGGTTGCAGGTTTGCTGTCCCCGTGGTTCAGGGATGGAGGAGGTGGTTGCAGGTTTGTTTTCCACATGGTTCAGGGATGGAGGTGGTTTCAGGTTTGTTTTCCACATGGTTCAGGGATGGAGGAGGTGGTGGTTTCAGGTTTGTTGTCCCCATGGTTCAGGGGAACACTGGTGATGAGGCAGCTCTGGAAGCTGCACTGGAGGCCTGGGCAGAGCCAGCCCTAGGGATGGTTTGTCTGGTGGTTTGCCTCTTGCTGAGTTAGCCTTGAATCACCAGGGTTTGGGTTTACACCGGGTTGTTCTGCAGGACAAGTGACAAAATTTGCTGGAAGCACAGCTGAAGCTCTCTGGGTGCTTCAGACCATCCTCAGAATTGCTCCCTGGGCCAGAACTGTGCTGATGTCCCCCTGCACTGGCTGTGAGCAGAGGCCAGGGACACGCAGCAGGCCAGGACCAAGTGTCCTCAGACCCAGGGCTGCAAGGGAAGCCTGGGCAGGAGCTCAGTGAATCCACCCCAGCTCCCACCCTAAGCAGCCTCCAGACTCCCAGACCACAGGTTTCCTTCCCAGTCCTTCAGCCCTAACCCCAAAGCAGCCTGCAGAGAGCCAGCAGGAATTGCACAAACGCCTCGGGTGCCTTTCAGAGCAGCCTCCTGAGCATTGCCTGAGTGCCCCCAGGATGATGCCAAACCCCAGCCCTGGGCACAGCCTGCTGCAAGGGACACCCAACCCTGCCCAGAGCAGCCAGGGAGAGCAAAGTGGGAATTTTGAGGATAATTCAAACGACAAGGAGCATTTTTCCTTGGCAGGAGGGAGACAGGGATGGATAAACACGGTCTAGAGGGATGTGTCCCTGCCTGTGGCACACAGTTGGCACTGGATGGTGTTTAAAGACCCTTCCAACCCAATTCCAGAGCTCTGTGACACTGCCACTGTCCCACCCTGCAGACAGCCCATAAAACCCAGCGAGACGCAGCAGGGCGAACAACAACAGGCAAATGAGCATTGAAAAAAAAAACCAAAAACAACAAAAAAAGCGCATAATTATATATATATATATTTTAACTACATGGCAGCTCGGTTGAACCCCTGTTCCTGTATTTGCTTAGCTGAGGGCTATCTTTGCAAGCCTTCGCTGCCAGCTGTTCCCGTATTTGCATGCGGGGCGGAGGGGAGCGATGCTCGGCGGCTCCCGGCGCTGCAGCCGGACGGCGATTGCCACCCAGCGGCTGCTCTGCCTCGCAAATTCCCCCCAAAAATCGCTTCT
>VWYP01011346.1:0-14256 GCA_013400435.1 Pycnonotus jocosus
GCCTGATCTCTCCATAACACAGGGGAAAACCATAACACAGGCAGGAAAACCAAATGTAGGACTGCTGCAGTATTTGAGATCATCACAACTGAAGAAGAATTACACTCTGTAGATCTGCATGATGGAACAGTAATTTGAACTGAGTACATTTGCAAAATGTCTGGCTGAGTAGGAAGTTAAACAGGTAGAAAAAGCTGCTTCTTTAACCAGATTACACTTATTTCTTGCCATAACTATCTGTGTCCCCTTTCCAAATATCTGCTTTCTCCCTCCTGCAGTTACACTGCCGGAGAGTTCTCTACAATAGTAATCTCTGAAGTTTGAACTCAGCTAAAAGCTTAGCAAAAGTTGTGCCTTTCCCAGTTCAAAATGGGAAAAATCCCAGAACCAACCAGTCAGATGTACATAAAAGTTTTATGGGAAATGCTGTCTGGATTGGTTTCCTTTGCTTCTTCCTCAGGTATTTTATTTAAATTTTGACTGCAAATTGGAGATTTTCATATGAACAAAGCTTTGTTCTGATTTCTTTCTGCAAAGTGAAGAGAAAGTTCATCTTACTTTGCTGATTCTGTTTCTCAGGTATATCTGCCTCCCAAGTGCCCATTTGATCCCAGATATTCAATGGACAACAAAGTCATTCAGCCTGGTAGAATGAGATTACTTTAATTAGCTCAGGTATCTCAGCCTCAGAGGGAGGCTCAGATATTCAAGCTAATTTCAGATTGGAAGTCTAATAACTTCTAATTAGATATTGATTGTTGAACTTGCCCAGACAATGCAGCAGTTTTGAACGTGCACTGCCAAAACCCATGGATGGGTAGAAAAAGTGTCACAGCCCCTGAAAAAGTCTGTGCATTTTGTCAGATATTGGCTTGGGTGTAAAACACCTGGCACTGGAGACTTGAATAAAAACTCCTTTATAGAAAACCTCATTGAAATTGCAAGGGCAGAACAGAATTTAGCAGACACTTGCAGTTGTCCTGTTTATACTGCTGCAAGGCTCTAGGAGGAATCTGGGCTCATCATCCCAGCTCAATCTGGGAACTGATCCTTTGGAGCAGAGCACAAAGACATTTCTGCATCCAGCTCTGCTCAGTTCTCAGGAGTAGCACAGAACAAGCTCTCACTGGATCTGGGATGTGACAAAACACTGGTTTTGAGTGAAAACAAATGCTGAAACACTGCCTTTCCTGGAAAACTTACTTGGAAGCACCATCAGAAGAGTTCCTGCACCGAAAGTGATCTTCCTGTCACCAGTAGACACACAATGACAAGGGTCTTTATAGAAACCCCTGCAGATGAACTGAACAGATTCCCAAGGGCTGCTGAGACTGAAATAACAACTCTCCCAAACCTGTGGAAGCCAGCATGAAGCAAAATGTCTCGCTGGTGATGGTCTGCACAGCAATTTACTTCTGTTGCTTAAAATTTTGCTAAACTAAATCTTACCATAAATGGCAGTATTTCATACTTTTCTGCCCACAACAGTATATATTTTGGGTCTGTAAAAGCAAACAGGTCTTCTATTTCACTTTTTTCCCCCCATTTAAGGTATTTCATGGGTACAAAAAGACAGTATTTAGTATTGCAACATTTCTCTGCAACAATTACTGTGTCAATATATCGATTATAAAAGAAGAAATAAGATTTGTCTGAATTCCATGCCACTGCCCTGGTAACACAGTACATTGAGAAGGGTTGATGAAAAACTTTTCAGTCTTATGGACACTCACCAGAACAGAGACAAGATTTCCTAAACATTCAAACAAATTAAATAGAAAAATGAACACAGAAATGTAATTATTAAATTATCTGTCTTCACTTACTTGGTTTTACAATAATTCTTGTTCCTTGTCCAAAAGTTAATTTCCCAAAGTTTCCTGTGTTCACACAGTCAGGAAGTGCTTTGCAAAAACCATCCAAACAAATATATTTTGCATTTTAACGCCTCCCTTCCTAGAAGAGAAGCCACCTAAACAAAATTTGGAGTAGTAAATTACAATATCCATAGTTTATTATGGAATAAGACTCATGGCTTACCTACAGACATCACCATCAACCTGTTACACCTAATTGTATGTATCCCTTCCTTTTCTTTCTCCTTTGAACTGGAAACTGATTTTTTCCACCAAGGGGTAATTATCACTCCATCTTAACTGTATGTCTACTTTCAGCCATAAAAACAATTACAAGGAAATCCTTCACAAAGAAAAAAAAAACCAAAAAACCACCATTTTTTTCCCAATAGCTTATTTCCATTTGTGAAGGTGAATTACCACCTGCAGGGAGAACTCAGAATAATGATGTGTGTAGTAATAAAAGCCTTAATGAATTCAATTTCTACTGGTACTTCATTTGCTGGCAGATATATCTGGCTTAAAATGAAAAGAAATTGCTGCCTGTGAACACTGCCAAAACACAATGCAGCAGATTGCTTCTTGCTCTGTTAAAGGCTTGTTCCACATCCAGTCTCACGGGCAGGAATACTCTCATCCAAAACACTGAGCAATTATAGTTGAAATGAAAGTTGCTTTGCATTTATTTCACCCTCAGATGAATGAAAGTTGGGTATTTTTTAAAACACCAAGTTCTTACCCGCTCCTACTGATAGTCTGATGGTCTACCTCAGGATGAAAATCCATGGATATTGATATTTTCTGAACAATAAAACTGCTGGTTGCCAAAAAAAAAAAAAACAACAAAAACCCAACAACACAACACCCCAAAAACCCCTAAGAAAAATGGTTGGAAGACAAAGACACTCAAAAAAATTTCCATCAATCGATTTCAGTGATCAGGGTCAGGTAAGGACGTGCATAAATTCTTCACAGCCTTTGCTGTCCCAGTGATTTTAAAGCTTATGTTAGATATGAATTAAACATCAAATTTCTTGGAATATTGAAGTGTAAGTATTCATATATCATTCTCCACTTCAATTCTGGAAACTTAGAATAAGAAACTTCCCAAATCTCCATGGGGAACTAGTACTGGGCATCTTTGCCCAGATCTACCTGCCTGCAATCCTCAGAACCACAGGCACATCCATCCTAAAATCTCTCACCATTCTTTCTGGCTTTGCTTTTATGCCCATCCCTCATTCACATTTAAGTCCTTGATTTTCACCTCCAAAGTTACACCTTGGCAAACCTTTACAAAATCCTGGACATGGAAATGTCTGATCCATGACAGACTTTCTCCCTACTTATTAAAAAGGGAGGAATTATCGAATGCTTTTTTCAATTTCTAAAAGTAAAACTTGTAAAAACCTTGATTTGGAAAGAAACTGACACTCTGAAGTGAGTGTTCAGGGAAATGAGGTATCCTGAGAGACCAGAGACATGTCCTACATGTGTGAGCTGTCTAAATTCACTACATTCCTAGTGTCCTTTATAACCAACAGGAAAACATGGACATTTTTCAAATACAGTTCTCATTTGGGAATGTTAAATCTGAAAAAAAAAAAAAAACAACCAACCAATCAAACTCAAAAAGCACTGAAGAAGATGAAAGCAAAATCCTCTTGGGATGGCAGATTTGACCTTGAATATTTTGCATGAAAGGGAGTAAACTGGACTCACCAGTCTGACAGTTTCAAGATGAATATTCACTTATTCTGTATCTGAAAGGTGCCACATCCACTAACTCTTGGTAGCTGGAAATATTGTCATGTAGGGAAAAAAATTAAACCCCAGAATCACAGATAGATGCCATGGTTTGGGTTGAAATGGACCTTAAAGATCTTCTCACTCCAACCCCGTGCCATGGGCAGGGATGTCACCCACTAGATCAGGTTGCTCAGGACCCCATCCAGCCTGGCCTTGAACACTTCCAAGGGTGGGCCAAAGCTCACCTCAGTATTATAAAGTCCAGTTTTTATGTTTATTTCTGGCACTTACTTGGACGAACAGAGAGTTTTGTCCCTTTTCCAAAAGTCAGCTTGTAGCTACCTCCGGAGTTTCACGGTGACAAAGAGCTTTACCAAAACTGCTGGCAGCAGCTTTTGAGTAAAAGCAGATTTTCAACTTTGATGTGTGTTCATAGATCTCTCAGGGTGTTTCTTCTCAAGCTTCCTAGGTCAAAACTGAGCAACTTGATCTAGAGAAGGTGAAGAAGTCCAGAAAAGGGGCTTGGAGGGAGGTGATCTTTAAGGTCCCTTCCAACCCAAACCATTCTGTGATTAAAATGCTTGAAAATTTTCTCATGGCAATTCCAAACACTGAATCCCAGAGCTGTGAGATCCTATCTCAGCATCCCAGCTCACATCTATCACAGAGGAGATTGTGGTCCATCCTCCTGTGACAGCAGCAACGATAGAAATCAAAATAATTAACTGTGAGCATGAAGATGAACAAGAAAAAGCAAAACAGGAGTGAAATTTTCCTATAGCACTTTGTCAATCCACCTCAGTGAGTGTTTGTCTTATCCCAGCTTACACCAGCCTGCAACATCAGACATCTCACATCAAAACTGTCTAAACTCCTCATCTCCATCCCCTGAACAGCACCAAAATGATGATGAAGCCTTAAGGATTTATTCCTCTCTAAGATATGAATTTGCCTTTGTTCTTACATTTACAGTTTTGAGGAGAAAAAAACCCCAAACCCAAACAATGAAACAACAGTAAACCTCAAAACCAAACCACAAACACTTCTATAATCTTCTTGCATAACTAAAATAATAGACAGGCAATCTGCAGAGCAGCTCAGTCCCATTTTCTGCCTCTATTTTCATCCCAACAGATGCACAGAGATTTCTAGGCACTGGCACTGCAGCCCTCAAATTAAGTATTTTCTCTTTCTGGCCTGCACAAAACCAGCTACACATCAGTAACTCTGACAACTTACATACAAACAGAAGAGTGGCATATACTCAGAAAATTTTTTTTCCTTCACATTATTTTTTTTCCTATTCCTCTTCTATTATACTCACTTGGATTTATCTTCAGAGCAATCCTTGTCCCAAAGCTGAGTGCATTGCCATTTCCAACATTCCTACTGCTATGGAAGTCAGCACAAGACCACCTCAAAATGCCAGTGTGAACTCTGATTCAAAAATCTGTGGAAGCCACACAATTCCAGGAACATTTTACTGTTTCATAGCTACTCTGGAATGGTCAGATTCTTCACTGTTCTTCAGAATTCCTTGACTTTATTATTAAGCTCTTCCTTGACCAAAAATAATTTTCTCAAAACTGGTATCACAACTGTAAGAAACTTCACAAAAACTCAAGAAATTGTGTAAAAACTTGAACTCAAAACTTGCTGAGTTCTCCCAACTAGGACATGAAGAATCACTTGTTTCAGCCTGGTGTAAAACACTCTGTTCTTTAAGGCACTTCTGAGTATTAATTCCAAGATCTCCATGTAGAGCAGCTGTTTGAGACAACCACATGCTTCTGCTCCAACCATTTTTCTTTCTCAGAATTCTCCCTTAGGGCTTTCACTATAAAACTACAAAAGCAGATGTTTTTCACCCGATGGGGCTGTAGGGGCTGCTCTAGTGCTGCTGAGAGATAAACCACTAACCTGTGCTAAAAGCAGGCTAAATTGGTCACTTTGGCTTCAGGGACACTGGATTACTGCTGATGATTTACTGAGGACAAGAACTGTCCAGTTTAACTGTAAACCAAGAGATTTCATGGAGGTGTTTTATTTATTTGGACTTGATCTGTGTATTGCTCATATTTAAGGAGAAAAAGACCTTTTAGATTAAAAAAAAAAAAAACAACAAAACAAGCTCATACTTATGCTTAGTGGGTTTTGGTGTGAGATATAATCCCTTGAGACAAAGTAACCTGGTATTTGCCACAAGTGTTTTCAGTGCCATAGAAAGGTTTGTAAAAAAAAATTGACTTAAAAAAGAAGCAAAACAAACCAGACTGATGCATGTCATTGATTTTTGATCTCATGCACTGCTTCTAGATCTTTTTCAAATTGCTGATGTACAGGAAAAAAAAAAAAAAAGCATCATAGGATTTTAATCCCAATTTTCCTTTCTCAAATGTAACTTCAAACTCTTCCACACAGGACAAACAATTTTTCATGGTGTCTCTGTCCCTGAACAGGCAGTAGCTTCCCAACCCCTTCTCATGTAACACTGGACTGGCAACCACAACCAGTTTGATCCAGTCAGAAACAGGTCTGAATTTACAGAATGACATTAATCTGAAAACATCTGATTTAGCAGTAGGGATCTCAGTTGCTACTGGCCTTCAAAAGTTGAATGAACTTGAATCAAAATAAAATGTAAATATTAAAAAGACAAAGGCACTTTAAAATTAATTTAAAAATTAAAGTAAAATAATAGATAAAGTAATGAAAATGAAATTAAATTGGGTATCTCTGGGTATTAAGTTCATCTAAATGCACAGGTAATAATGTGATATATTTTGCTCATATCCATCCATTGTTTTTCCCACTCTTTCTTACTCAGCTGCCTTTTCTGTTCTGAATAGTATCTCTGGGGAGATGCCTCACTGCTGTATTAGATTAAAACTTTGACAGCAATTGCTGTAAGCAGAACTTTTACTGATTATCTTCATTTTACTTCCCCAAAGTGGCTGCTGTAGTTGGCAGGGAAGTGATTTGTGCTTCTGTCTTTTTTTTTTCTTTTTTTTTCTTTTTCCACATTTTGGAATTTTAAGTGGGAATAAATGGAAATTTCATCCCCACATCCCTCCAGTCACAGAGGAGCAGCTCACCTGAAAGCACTGTCAGCCGAAATCCAGACAGAAAATGGAACACCTCAATGAGCATGCCCACAGCAGCTCAGCCCTTTACAAAAACACCTCCTCCATCCTCTCATGAAATTTAAGATGTTTCCATGGCACATTATTATCTGTAACTATTCCTTATCACCTAGAAGTATTGATAATGTTTGTTTTAAAGTGATTTGAGAATTGTATGCAGGGATTAAATATTCAAAGCCATGAAAGATCCATGAAAATATCAGCTCTAAAACCAGCCACACTTTTCTTGATATGGTAACTATGCTTACTGGCATGATTGTGATGAAATCAATAATTCTGTGCTGATTTCTACAGTAACTGAATACAGGCAGATTTTCCTTAGAATAAAAAGAAGATGTGTTCAAAACTTTTACTTTTCTCAGGAATGCAATCTCTCTTTCTGTGTCCTATTTGATACAGAAGAAAAGCATTCTGCAGGATATTCAAGATCACATGAAAAAAAAATCTAGATATCCCTTTCAGAACAGCTCAGTCCATCACTCCCACTCCAGTCAAGCAGTCTCAAAGTACATTTACTTGCAGCAAACAACAACAAAAAAAGAAAAATTAGAACCAGTAGCTGATGATGTTTTCTTCTTGGCTGGCAAGAACAGCCAGGATTTTGTCTTTACTCAGGGTTGTTATGGCTAAATTGAAGTGTTTGTGGTTCCTGCACAGTGATAACTCCCAGGGTCAGTGTAACAGCACTTCACAAAATAATCCCTTCTTACCATGTCCAGGTGAGTTTTCCTCTGGAGGTCAGCTGGAGGTCAGCCACAGCACAACTGGCATTTGGAATTTTCCCAAGTGCCATTCCCAAAATTACTGGACAGCATAGTGAGGAAGGAAGGAAGGAAGTAAAGGAGGGGAGGGAGGAGCAAGTATTGTTCAAATTATAAATTAAGTGATTTATAAGTCCCTGTCCATGCAGAAATGATTTCACTACAAATTCATTACCTTTCCAGGTCGTATCTTATGTACAATCCCTACCAATATTTTCAGCTAAAAGCTGGCTGAGATGAGGAAGGAAAGAGAGCTGAAAACCAGCAGATCACATCACTGAACAGTTTTAAACATCTCACCCAGATTTCCAAATACACAAACTTATTCAACAAATGGGAACCCTCCCACTGATGCTAGTACAACATATATAATTGGAAAACTTTATATATTCCTATAAAATAGATAGAAAAACTTTTATGAATTCAAATTAATTTAAAGACAAGATCAGACCAATTCTGTGTATTTAAATCATCCCATCCTCTTCCAAGTCCCTGCACCACTTTGCTACAGAACAAGATTTAAGGAATTTAATTTCTCTCCCCGGTTTCACAGAGTGAATTATCCACCAAAGGATAAATCACTTTCCAAGAGTCCCACAGCAAGTGACCATGCCCAAGGCTGTTGTTTGAGACTCACCTTCCCCTTGTTGCCTGTTCCATTAGACCCCTTACAGCTGTTCAAAGCACATCCTGGGTATCGTGATGCCTAAAGGAGAGGACTCCAAAGCACAGCCCCCTGAGCTCCCAGCTGGATTAAATTAAAGAAGTATTATACCCCCAGGTTTGTGCCATGCAAAGAGACTCACCTGTTGGCAGAAAGAGCCAAGTCCACAAGCAGAATGTGATGTGAGAAGCCCCAGTGAGAAACCCCTTGGCAGACACCTCATCCAAGGAGTGGAGCTCCTGAGGGCACCTCAGCTGCAGCCTTCCTGCAGGAAACAGCTTCCTCACAATATCCTTATCCCTGGGCACCAGCACTCTGGCACTTGCATTCTCTCATTTTTTTCTCAACCTCTTCATTGCCTGAAGCCAGAAAGCTTGGGCTGCATTCCTTGCTGGTTCAGACTTGCTGCTTGCTTAGCCAGACATCTACACCTTTGGAAGACTTGACACAGATATAACAGATTTTTGGGGTACAAATGCATCCCTTAATTCCATCAAGACATCTTTCCTCCAGCCCAGGAAACTCTGACTACCAAGTTTCTCAAATAACTTAGAGTTTAAAACTCCTTTAGAAATATTGAGGAATTTTGAAAGCAGTGCTGCAAATGCTTCCCATATTCTACTCCATTTCTTCTGTTACAAATTATTTCCAGCTCTAACCCTGCTTAAGTTTGAAGTTTCAAATAAAGCTTCTCTGAATCTACCTTCTGTTCTTCAGCTCTTTCAGCTTCCCAATCCTGGATTTTCCAAAGTCTCTGTATCACTTAGCAAGAGTTTCCAACTGCACCTGCTGAAACAGGCAGAATGCAAATGAAGAGCAAAGAAATTTAATTTGTGGCATGTGCAGACACAACACTTCTTGTGAGGTTTGGGTGGTTTCTTTGATTGGTTGGGTTTTTGGGTTTTTTTTCTCCTGTTTGAGGTATTTGCTGGTTTTCATGAATTTGAAAGTGTTGTGAGAACAATAAACACTTTGGACAGAAGGTGGCAGGAAAGATCAGAGAAAGAAGTTCAGTTTACATCAATAGATCTAATTTTACCAGGAACTTTTTAGTATTTGTGGGAAACAGAACATGCTGGTCAGATTATACCCAGCAGATGCTGGAATATGATTATGTCATCATATTTTTAATGTTGTGTAAGAAAACAGAAGGATTCAGTGGTACAAGAAGCTATTTAATAGTGTCCTTTCTTATGGAGTTTGATACTGTTTAAGTAAAAAAACAAGAAAAGAATACATTTATCATCTTATCAAAACATGTTGAAAGGTTTAAGTGAAGAGAAACTGAAACACAGTCTGGTTTGCCCTCTCAAATAAAAAGTTGGAATTGAAAAGAATATTATGAGGAAATTCAATTAAAAAAAGAAAGAGAGAGGGGGGGCACATTTTTAACATTATTCCATGTATTTGAATTACTTATAGCAAATTAAAACTGATAAAAGTTTTGAAGTTTGCTTTGAGCATCCTTTTAAATATATGCCCACCCTTCCTCCCAAAAACAAGCCTTGCAGCTGAGGCTGCAGCAGCTGCAGTGATGGGCACAGGCAGAGCTCTGACAGCCAGCCTGGCCTTACAGCAGGAAGAAAGGAGCAGCATCATCCACGTCCCCTCCAGACCCATCTGAACTGCAAGGGGCAGCACCTTCCCTGTGCCCCTTTGGCAGGAAAGTACCAAATAAAGCCCAAGACAGGTTGCTGTGCTGTGCCAGAGGCAGTCAAGGGCCTGAGGGTGAGGAATTCTGGCTTTAGAACACTGTGAGGCACCACATGGGAAAAACCCCAAGGATTTCTATAAGGGCAAGGCTGAAGCTTTGATCTGTGCCAGTTCAGGGGGCTGAGGTGCAAAGAGATTAGGTAATGCAGAGATGTTGGTACTGTCCTGAACTTCTCCTTCTGTCACATTCTTGCTGGCTCTGGGAAAGCCAATGCACTGAAGGAATGAGACTGGGAGTGCTGCCTGGTGCTGCCAGAGCCTTTCTGTCTCCATCCTTTGTGTCTTGGGCACAGAAACCTTTCAGATATTGAATCTTGCTTGGGTCATTCCCATACATTTCTGCAGAAGCAAGAAAGGTGCAGACTGGGAGCATAAACACTCCCCTCCCTGGATATAAATAAAAACATGGCAGAAAATGCAAAACATTCTCCCTGCTACTCAGATTTCCTTGTTCTTCCTGATGCTTTCTCATGTAACCTCTTGGAAAGAAGTTTATTCTTTCAGGATGCTTTTAATGTTCTCTGCCACAGGGGAGAGCTCTCAGCATTTTGATTTGCTCAGCAGGACAGATGGCAGATACCACACTCTATGTGTGAGACTGGTTTGAAAGGCAGGTGTGTGCAAAGGAAGGCAGGACCTTCCTTGGCAGAATGGAGAATATGACCCACTTTGCTCTAAATTCTTATAACTTTGAAATCATGGGGCTTTCAGGCAAAGATATAGGAAAAGGAGTAACAGTCCATTACTAGTATGTGTGTGTATAACAACTCAAACAAACAACAGCAGCAGCAACAAACAGAGCCAGACACGCAGTCTCAGCCTTCTCCCGGCCGCATGCGCTTTCCCCTTTGGTGCAGTTCCGGTCACAGCCAGCAGGGGCGCTGGTGGCTCTCAGCTGGGCAGGGTGGGTGCGCTGATTCCCCCGAGCCTGCAGGGGGCGCTGTGGTGCGAGCTCAGCCCTGTGTCCCGCAGGGGGGGATGGCGGCTCGGGCGATAGAGGATGGGGCCTGCTCTCTGTGTGTGGGTAATGGCGGGCCCAGCCAGCAGGAGAAGGGGAAGGGGCTTCCTTTGCAAACCCACAGGAGCAGCCAGTCCCAGTGCCCCTCTGGATGGCAAAATGAGCTGTAGCAGGACCCTCAGAAGCAGCGGCTGGAATGGCAGGGACAAGCAGACCCCGGAGTAGCAAACAAAATGTATCAGACTCTGCAGCTGTAGCAGGAGCTGTGGGGTGTCCCTGTGGGCAGGGGGTGCAGGGTTACAGTGTAGTGAAGAACCCAGAGCAGTGGCAGAGAAGCGGCGGGGCTGGGCAGTGGCAGCCCGGCTCCTGAACATGGCCGGGAGAAGGTCCCTCAGAGGGGGCTCAGGGGCTTGGAGTCCTTTATTCTCCCCTGAGGCACCCGAGTGGATGGTGAGGGTCCTCTGTAGTGAGGTCCCAGCCCAAGAGCTACTCTTACGAACAAAGGCTCATGTACAGCAAGGAAGAGGCAGTACCAGGCTGGGCTCCAGCAGTGGCAGTGAATTCTTCCCACAGCAAACAACAGCTTGACCGTCCTCCGTTGCCGACAGCAAGAGAGAGCTACGAGATGTGCCCAGCCCCTTCCCCTCAGCCTGAAATCTCGAGGTATGTCTGCCCTTCCCAAGAGAAGGCCCCTTAGATACCACAGTGCAGTCAGCTGCACTCCTCCCCATCCCCCTTTTGTCTCAGGTGCCAGTCCTTCTTGTCTCTTAAAAACAAATGAGACAAGATTGCATGAGAAGAAAGAAACAAAACAAAAAATTCTAACCCCCAACAGAGACTCAGCAAGGGGGAGTAAAAATACACATGATGTGCTGGTGGTGAAATTTTTCCTAAAATTACTTTAAAAGTTTTATTGAAGTTCACATTATGGGTGATCTTGTCACCAAAACTATGGGAAAAACAAAAGCTCCCCAACAATGTTTTTTAGAGAAATAAGGCATTATTTTATTCCAGCCAGAATGTTCCGACCACGATGTGGAACAGAAATAATTTCATCCACACCTTGCACAACTTGTCCAGAGAAAATCCTTCCATCACACGAGGTTTTCACTAGATTTTTCTCATACTTATGCAGTCAAAACCCAGAGAAATTCATTGGTTCAATGTTCATTGGTCCCAAGTTACACAGCTGTGCTGGTTCGTTCTCCTCCCTGCTCCTTTCCAGGCTGCAGTGTGGTCTGAGAAATGCTTGTTAGGCCTTGGCCTTGAAAACACCACCTGGGCTCAGGTTTTTCCAAGATTATCAGAAATACTGTCTGCTCCCAGGAATTGCTAATAAGCTGCTATTTTCCTTGTGACCAGCCTTAGAAAATATTTCTCTGGCCTGAATAGCATAACATTCCTATTCTCAACACTTTCGAAGAACCCAAACTGTGGCCAGGATGAAACATTGTTATGACTAAAGCCCATTCTCTTGGGACCCTATAAAGAATGGCCCAAAATGAGGCCCTGTGAGCTCTCCTGGACTGCAGTGGGCTGTGATCAGCAATGTCCCTCTGATTGAGATGCCTCTCAGAGCCAGCAATCCTCAGGTTTGCTGTACCTGGAGAATCACTGAACCACGCTGTGTCCTGGGCTGGTACCCTCACTCCTCAAGGCCCGACCCTTCACCCATGGAGAGATGCAAAAGTGAATATTTCACTGACCACTGAGGGGAATTTTTCACAGGTACCTTCCTTGCATTGACTGTTTCTGTCTGTGTGCATGCCCCTGTGCATATGCCATAGCAAATCTGAGACAAACACTGCTTTCTTAGATATTTAAGTACCTCAGATACATAAGTATTCAGATCTGTAAGTAGGGTTAAGTTAGAAGTTTACTTAAGTGCTGCTAAGTGTTGGTCTTTTGCTAAATTGTTAAACATAAGCTATGTTTTGCTAAGTGTCCTTTTGTTAAGTTGCAAAGTTTGAAATGGAGTTATATTTACAAGTTAGGTTAAATGCTGGTAAGTGTTATTCCCGTTAGATTGTAAAGGTTAAGCTCTAAATAACGTTTAAGTTAAATTGGGTATAAGTTAAGTGCTTTCCCTATGTTAAATTACTAGACTTAAGGTATAAGTTAAGTTAAAGAACTGTTAAATTTGGGTGTTGTTATTAAGCTTTTAGGCCATGTTTCTTTTTATATTTGCATGCAGTGTCTTTTCACACGGACAGACCCACAAGCCTAGGTAGGTCTCCGCTCTTTTTTTTTTAATTGCCTGGATTTTATTTGGTTTTGTTGTTGCTTGTTTTCCCTTGTGCCTTAGCTGTCCTGTAAGTAATGGTAACTTCTTGTGCTTTGTCACTTAATAATAAAACTGACTTTTGCTCATACCATTGATGGAGATTTTTTTAAAGTGATTTCAAACCCTCTTATGTGTGACAACAGTTTTTAGTATTTGGTTTCCTATTGGTTACTGATCCCTTGGCCTTCAATGATAATGATGTTCTCATTCTTCATTCTCTTACCCATCTTTCCCACACCTGGTGTCTCCAGTCATGCCAAGGGTGATGTTTGGAGCTAATGTTTGTTATTGGTTGTTATATTTTATGTACCTTCTTTGCTACTCGCAGTCTGCTGGGATGTTAAGCTCATCAGGCCTTGAATGCTGAAAGAGTCCTTTGAAAAGAAACTTCTGCTCCTTTCCCCCTGGCCAAACATGAACAAAATCCCTGGATAAAGGTATATAAAGAAATTTTAAACTTCTTGTCATTTCCCAGTGTATGAGAAAGGTGTCACAGCAATACAGAACCATGGAGGTTGGGAGGGACCTCTGGAGGTGATTGGGTCTCCCCTGCTCCAGCAGGATTGTCTGGAGCTGTTTGCCAAGGACCATGTCCAGGTGGCTTTTGAATATCTCCAGGGTCTGGAGTGGCTCAAGCCCTGGAGAATTTCAAAGGCTGTGTGAGCACAATCAAATATGGACACAAATTAATCTGTAGGAGAATAGAGGTAGCACTGTTAAAATGTATTGTACCAAGGAGTTCTGCTTGTAATCATCCTTCCTTATTTTTGTATCATGGGATCCCTTACAGGACAATATTGTTTTGTCAGATTTGAAGACAATTCCAAATGCAAATGTGCTTTTTAAACACAGAGTATTTTATTGTGGAACACAGTTTCTCTACAAAACCTTCCATGGCTGATTTCGGCTGGGAGAGCTGCAGATTCTGTCCTCTTCTGTGGAATTAACCACACTAACAGAATATGACTATTGGACTGCAGAAAAGCTCCCATTTATGGGGTTTCTTCTGGAAACAATTCAATTCTCCTGTTTTCTGAAACTGCATGTGCTGTGCTGCATTGCCAATGCAAAGTGAAAAGCCACTGCTTAGTGGGGGCAATGTGGGAGCCTGTCATGAAATGGGGGCTT
>VWYP01011347.1:1975-20881 GCA_013400435.1 Pycnonotus jocosus
GCAATAAAAAAAAAAAAAAAAAAAAAAAAAAAAAAAGATATGGGGAAGACTTAGATAAGTCAAATATGCTACATGCTAAAATTTTATAGGGCAGGCTGCAAAAACTTTATTGCCATCCAACACGTGATCTGGGTAGGTAAACCACCATCTGTTTGGACACTGTGATGGCTTTTCCTGATGCAAAAGGGGAAGGATTAAAAAGCTGGAGTGGTAACAGGAGGAAAAAAAAAAGCTGCAGTATGAAACTCTAGAAATTCTCAACACCACCAGCAGCAATTTCCCCTTTTCTCTTTCCAAGAAAATCAATTTTATCAAGGCAGCTTTATCTAGCTGATATTTTTCACCACAGTAAAGACACTGTTTGGAGCCGCGTAAGTCACAGATGTCAGCTTAGACAGTGAATACATTCTGCTGTTGTAGCAGGATGGTTTGGTCTCTAGTCAAAAGGAAAGGTTATTCTCTGCTAATCTTTAAAACAGTGCAGAGCCATGTAAAATCAAATCCAGCAGATGCCCCCCTCCGAAATGTGGCTAATGCTCAGAGATCGAGATGCCCTGTGTTTTAGGGAGATATTTTTTGTTTGAGTGACTGCAGTGAAGAAAGCTGTTCTCCTTGATATGCTAAATTAATATTTATGTTGTTAAAATATCAGAGACACCACAGAAAAATATTAATATAAAAAGGTTATAATTATCTTTAAAAATGTGACAGCAATTGAAATGTAAATCGTAGTGAGCTGGGAGAGAGACTTGTTTGCATTGTGCCTGGGGCACCCTGCCTGCCTGCCGCAGCTGCCATTGATCATTTCAAATCAAAGGAAGCTGGAGATGTCTCTGGTGGCTCGACGGAGAAAAAAGCAAGAAGAGAAAGATGCTCTGTTATGAAGGACTGTTATCAAAAAGTGAGCTGGAATGTGTTTTAAATCTTGCTCCTGTTGAATATGGAGCCCTTCAAGGCTTTGCCACAATAAATAAAGTTTTCAAAACACATAGAATCTCAAAGATGTGTTTAAAGTCCCCCTGAACTAAGCATTTTTCCCTTTTTTATTGTCATTAGAAAACAATGGCATGAAGCTAATGTACACGGGATGAATAAATCAGAAGACTATGCAAACAATCAGAAACCACCATTTTAGAGTAGGGCTTCTTGTTTTAGATTCCTGTAGGGAGGAAAAAATATTTTCAGGGGAAAGGACACACAACACAGGAAAGCAGAGATGCAAATTGATATCACTACTATTCTCAAACACAATGTCTCTATACTGTACTGGGCAGCAACAAGCAATATGCTTTCAGCTGTCTACACTCCAATAATAGGAGATAAAATGCATCTTCACTAAACCCTGGATATTACTATGTAGACATTTCTTGAGGTCCATTAAATTCTATTTGACATACATTAAAAAGATTTAATCACAGATGCCAGTCAGCCAACCAACCCATTAATCTAACTGGTTTTCCTATGAAAATTGTATTTAAAAAGGTCTTTCCGCCCCCCCTCAATTTAATTTAGTCATCCATTTAAATTTCATGTATTTATCATGTAAATGTGCCTTATTTGCAAAAGAAAAGCTCAGGACTCAATGAAATAAATAGTTATTTCATTAAAATGGATACAAAAAACCCTGTGATTAGGGTAATTAATTTGCACACTAAAAGCTATCTTTCTAGTTCAGATCATTAATATTGATGGTGTTCGATTTTGTTCTCAGTAATGTTCCTTGAAATACACTCAGAACTGGCAAGCAAGGATGAAGAAGCAGCCGCTTAAACTAGAAATAAGGATCCAATAAGCACTTGGCTACTTTCCCTCTTTCACCATTCAAAATTAATAACACACAATCATGACGCCTGTGTCCCAAAGTGAACTGGATTATTTGGATTGCATGGGATTACGTGGTTCATCACAAATGAATCTTATTTACATGTGCAGTTCTCATTGCATTTCTCTGACTTTAGTTCCTTAATTGCAAATTAACATTAGTAGAGCTTATGTCTAGGTATTCATGCTGCTATACACATCAGTGCCAGATAACAAGGCAGAGTTTGCCAATACACTCTTTTGTCATTAGCTTTTCATCTGCATAATATGCAAATTGTGTTGAACAGTTTCCCAGTTTGAGTCCTTTCTACCACAAGATTTAGTCAAGACTCATATTTTGTTTTCTCACTGTACAGCAGATGTATTCCACAAAAGACCTTGCAGGAAAGGTGTCACATCACTGTTGTGGATTGTCAGTTACAGCTACAGTCAAAGTGCTATAAAAACCAAGTTCTAGAAAAATTTCAGAGACATTATGCTGTCTGTGTTTACATACTCAGATGTGCTTTGTGGTGGTGAAGTCAGATGTGTACAGTAGTATAAGTGCTGTATTCTTTATTTGTACACACAAATTATATGCATGCACGATATATGACTTATTTCAATATCTATGTGAAATATTCACTTTCACCTTGACTGCACAGCCCAATCTCTGCTCATTTTTCATCTCTGGCACCTATTTGAAACCTCTAAGAATCATCAGAAAGTTTCAATGTTTTGAAATGATGCAAGTTTATCTATAAACACATTTTATTCATGAAGAATTAGAAAAATGCATCTTATCTTGTTAGAGACAGTGTTTGGTTCACATCTGGTAAAGAGACTTCATAATTATTACATTTATTTTACATATAATCTGTATAGATATGTACCTCTATAGAGCTTTTTTCAAAAAATACCAAATGTTTAGAATAAATTTCAAATTTATTTTACAGCTGTTTAATTCATGATTATATCATCTAATAATGTTCTCATTCTGAGTCCTTTCTCAGGCATTTTCACTCTTGACTTTCCAGGCAGTTGCATACCAAAACTATGAAGTGATTTTCATGCAACAAGTGGGTAATTGTTCTGCAACTCAAATATCATATATAAATAACATCCTAAAATTCTAAAGGTTTTAGAACCATTTACATCTTCACAGTTTGCAAATTCAATCATGGCTTCATTACCAATGAGTAAAAATTAATCCTTAGCTAATGAAATCTGTTCTTTCTTTCTTTATGTTTGACCACAGTATCCAAAACCAATGTGATTTAACAACCTGAATGTTACACTGCTAGCAGCCAGGTTTGTGCCATCTGACAATCCCGTCCCATCAAAAAACAGCATGCAGAACTACCAGCTGCCTTTAAAAGAAGTCCATGTTTACTATGCACAGGTATATGCAAATATTTAAACGTCAACATATGTGTAAATGTATATATCTTTATATAAAAGCCACCATATTTTTCCATTTGTACTGTATTGAACTGAGATGGTATATCCACTCATTTAATTCATACACCGTGTGAATGACTGTACATATGTATGTTTCAAAAAACTTTATGGTCTTTTAGACATCCAAACAATTTTATTTCCTTTTAGGAGTCTGGCATTTGACAAACTGCTCATCCTACTCATCTGATGCTTTTAAAATGTGAGTTTCCAATGTCTCTTATTAAAAAACCAACCAAACAAATGCTCACTGTGCGTAATGCAGCAAATGCTTCCTGTTTCTTTTGCTGTGGAACTGTTGAAGAGCAATAACTCAGTTCAAAAAATAGGAACAGTAAAGGACTGTGAATTTCTCTAATATATTTCAGTATTATTTATTGCCAAAGATATTTACATTAACATTTAACCATCCATGATTTAGAAAGTGCAAGTCATAAGACAAGCTTGTTTCTGTTCACTCTGGACAGTATCCATCACACTCTAGGTATTTGAACAATCATAGTATTTTCTTAAGAATTTGTTTTTAACACCTGGCTTCTCTCTTATATATCTTGAAATCAATCATAGCATGGGAGATAACATTCCTTATGCAGTAATGGAGACAGGCTTTGCATTTTTCTAGTGAGGATCCACTACCAACTTTGCAGAAATGCAAACCCAGCATCTACAATTTGCATGTCCTTTTTCCTAGTTTTAGTGAACCTTATATGGAGACACATACATGACATAAGCAGATTCCTGGGCCAAACAGTCTTAAAAGTAGCAGATGACCACTATGCCCATGAGGAAAAACATCAGGAGAAAAATCTTTAATAACCACCAAGTGTGAAGACTAAATAAATTTGTTTAGAGGTCTTCAAATGGAATTTTTTGCATGAAATCTGTAGAAACAAGACATTTATGTTTGATTTAGCCATTCTACTTTATTTTGAAAAATTTTTAATGATTTGTCTGTATAATACAGGTTGTATTTATTATCTTGAAAAGGATATTTTCATAGATCTCCAGAAGTCTCCATTAAAAAGTGCATCTGCAATCAAAATATATTTCCTTTTGCCAACCCTTTCCTTTCTTTATTGTTTCATTGCCTGAAGGTTCTGACAAATATTCTGGTCAGTCTCCATTCTCCCTTTCATTCAGCTATTACTGTAACGTTTTTCTACTTTAATGTTACTATTGCTTTGAAATGCTGCTCTGTCTGGAACAGCTGTAAGAATTTTGAAAACCATTTAAAGTATCACATCAGATAAATTTAACAAAAATATGTTTTAAAAAAATCTTTTCCATCCTATTCAACTATGAAATCCTGAAATATTTAAAGCATAGTAATAAGAGAACACCCCATAAATGCTTCTGCTTTTAAAACAGCATATACACATTCCAGCTATGTGAAATAAACCTTTCCCAAATATGTTCACGAAAATCTATTTTAAAAGCAATTTTATGCAATACCTATCACTGCATTTACTCAGAACTTTAACAGCTAGTTCTTTCTTTAAAAAAAACCCAAACAAAATAAAATAAGTGAAACACTGAAGTGATTTAAACCAGTCCAAAGAATATTCCATGTTATTTTTTTTTTTAAGCTTCTTTCTTGAATTTCTTCATGTTGGTGTCCTCTGATGCATTCTAATTAGACAGTACTCATCCAAACAGCAACAACGGCAGTCAGGTTACAGCAATGTGCTAATTAAAGAGAGGAACTCACCACAAATCTACTCGTTACTATTCATGGCGAGTGTACAGCAAATCACTTAGCTGTTTGTTTTTAAAATAGAAGCTTTTGTCTGTCTTGTTTGGAAAGACAGGCATGGGCTAAAAAGACTTTTACTAAAGCATGACATTGAAAAGACATTGCCCCGAGGTTTGACTGAACAAAATGCTGAAACATTTATAGTTTAATGTTAGACCTTATTTTTTTCCCTAGCTATTCACCTTCCATAAAATGTTTCCTTTAATTCACTCCAAATCAACAGCTAGGGGAGCAGTGCAAGGAGTCTTCCAAGATGTATTTTGTTCCCAGGAAAATGATAGGAAAAGCACGCTTGTTAATTAAAATAAAGAGATTTCTGATGCCTGGCAGTTAAATAGTGTTCATCTTTATTAAGGCATGAGGAGAACAGTATTGCAAATAGTCAAGAAAACCATTAGTCTCTTGGGCTGCACTGTAAATAACTGATTCATTGAAAACAATGCAGTGTGAAGAATGAATGAGCTCTATTCCTAGAAATGCACAATGCAGAGTACTTCAAATTATTTAAAAAGTAAAGAAAGAGAAGATTTTCAACAACATATTATCATAGAAGGGAAATTAACTGAAATGAGGGAAGAGTAGGAAAAATCATGGCATATAAAAATGTTCCACTAATCAACAGTTAATAACAATAATAATAAAAAAAATAATAATAATAAAAAAGATGGCAAGCATACTGCTTGTCTTCCAATTCTTTTAGAATTTATTTTCAAATAGAACAAAAAATATATATTATTATCCTCCTTGGACATGAAAAAAATCAAACTAGTCCAAAGACAAGATTTTCACTATCTTCTGAATTAGACTAAATTCTTGTCAGTGTCTGAAGTTTTACAGTCTTTGAAGAGAGCAGATTGAGGATAATCCTTTCCATGTCTGAAACACCCCATTCCACTTCATGGAAAAGATGTAATTTAACAGCAATTAGAGAGGGAAATCTTTTTGTGAGAAAATTCTATAAGTTATGTATCTTTTCCTTAACAGAATTTACAAATTTTTCTGTTGACTCTATGTAGTCTGGCATAGATTTGAAGGAGAGTACATAATTAAGAAAGCTTTTGGCTCTGCATTTGTTCTTCACTTTCACCCCTACAGTGGCAGTGGCTGGTACAATTTACATTTAGCCTGAGCATACCAGTGCCATGGCCAAAGAGCAGTAGTCAAAGTAAAGTGTCTGCTGTGGCTGGCAAGCTGGACACAGGTCTCATTTCCATTATATATCCAACATAGAGTGGGTGCAGGACACTGATCTCTCTGTAAGTTTGCACCTGCTCAAGCACATACCCTAACAGAATATCTATATCAACTTTTAAATCTGTGTTTACACAATGTAAAATGTAAATATTGACCTGTACTTAAAGACACATTGATTAAAAGCCACAAGAAAAGCAGAGCAGCACAGATAGAATGTGGAAATTGCTGAGAGAAGTGCATTTTTTAGGCTATGGGAAATGCTTCTAGTGAATACGTTACACTTAAAAGGATTAGGTGGACTAGTGTACAGTGACACACTAGTGAGGAGAAGAGAGCAAAGCATTAAAAATAGCCATCAGTACTAATAGGAATCATTTAACAATGAGTTAAAAAATTAGAAAATGAGTTAAAATTTAGAAAAATTCACTAAAAATTAATTAAATTCCGGGGTTTTTCTCTCCTTGCTTCTTGAGGAGATATTGTGTAACTGGTGGAAGCAGAGAGCAGGGTGACTGAGAAATATTATTAATTCTGCAGGCTGTCAGTTGAACAGCGCTTGGCTGTGTGGCTGGGATGGGAACAGGCAGTAGTTATATCATCAACAACACAAGACAATGAGCATTGGCATCAATGATTCTTGTACATGATTCTAAATGTGTCTTTTCTCTTTGTTTTGGCATGATAAAAAAAGTGAGTAAAAGTTCATTAAAAACGGACAAACCAGCTCAGGGAGTGGGGGCGGGGGTGGAGTAGACGCCAGATTGCTGTTTGCAGAGGAGAAGTTTTTGGAAGATAGCAAAGAGAAATCAGTGTCTTACACAATTTGCTGCAATATTTCTGTAAAAAGAACTTTGAATACAGGCAAGGTCAAAGGATAGGAGATGTGGAATTCTATCATCTTAACATTTACTGGTTTCCACAGAAATTTTAAATAATAAAAGTCCTCAAAGAAGTGTCCTCCTAGGGTATTAATGCCTCTCTTACTGTATCCAGAGCCTGTGTTACTCAAGTTAAAAAATATTTGGAAATCAACTGCACCACTACAGTGTGGAGTAATAAATATGAACAGAAACAGTAAGTTTGGGTGCATGATGTCTGCATGTCACCGAAAATAAACCTATATCCTATAACCACCCATATCTCTGAAACTACATAAAGGTTTTGCTATTCACAACAATAAATAAATGTATTGTTGTAGCTGCTTTGCCTTGTAAAACACACTTCTGTGTTATGAAGGGCGGAAGAAATTCCATTCCT
This sequence comes from Pycnonotus jocosus, assembly GCA_013400435.1. Taxonomy (NCBI): domain Eukaryota; kingdom Metazoa; phylum Chordata; class Aves; order Passeriformes; family Pycnonotidae; genus Pycnonotus; species Pycnonotus jocosus. The sequence goes on from VWYP01011347.1 coordinate 9,438, forward strand.
ACTTGAAGCAGAAAGGTAATTTATGTAAAAATACTTGAAGAAAATAGAAAATCTGTGAAAATGCTTATCATATAATTTGATAAAACTCTCAAAAATATCTGACTAAACTAAACTGGTTCAACTTAATTTTAATTACAGTTTCCTGCTATTATTTTTATCCCATAACAGGAATCTGTGCCTTGGATATTGGATTCCAAAATACAAACAACTGTAAAGCAAGATAGCAAATTGTGCATAACACTGCAAGAAGTCTTTTTCACTCCTTTTTGAAGAATGAAGAAAAAATTATATTTTTTGGTTTCTCAACAAACAAAAAGGTGGACATGTGACTTTTAGACCAGAATAAATGACAAATAAAGAATTAAAGTAAAACTGGCTGTGGACACATGATCAACACTATGATAGTCTCAGAGATTGGGAGAATATGTGCTAATAAAAAAGCATTTTCCAGCAAACATAAGTGTGAAATTATGCTGGCAGGAAATATATTTTACTATTGTCTCTTAACAGATCTAACATAAAGACACTACGTTAATTTTCCTTTACACGCAAAACCTTTTCAAGAAATTATGTATGACATGAAGTATGGCATGAAGCCATGTACTACATGCCATAATGTACTATAATGTACTACATTTTTACCAGCTTGATTTTATACTGGTCTCAACCAGTGCACATTTAATGGAAGGACACATAAGCTGTATGTACATATGAAGAAGTGCAAGAGAAAAAACTTGAAGATCTGTCAGAAAATTTCCAATAAATTTAAATCTCTGTATCTGAATAGCAGTCATCTATATAACTATGTCTCTGCAGTTATCTATGTGAGATATAATTTTCAGAAATCTATATTTTCAGTAATCCCCAAATGATTAAAAGCTGCTGCAAGGCTAGCAATTATGAAAAATTGTCTAAATAGAATGCTGAGATATGAAGAAAGAATTCTGAATGGAAGTACGTCTTTAAAAGGTGAAGACTGTTTTGCTAGATGTGGAAAAATTGAGGTGTGTAACATCAAATTTTCCTTTCTTTAAATCTTTATTCTGTAATTATTTTTTACCCTTATTCTATTCCAAATTGATCTACTAGCTTAAGAAGGATTGTTGACTACAGCATTTGCCCAGCCCCTCTAAATTCCACATAAAGAAGAATTATACTGACTGTACAGGAAAACCAAAACACTGAATTAAGAAACAGATGATGTAAAGGCTACAAGTCTTGTTATCACTCCCAACAGGACACCTTGCATCAGCACTTTATTCGAAGAGGTCATGTGTTCCAAGTAACAGTATAGCTTTCATTTCAGAATATTAAATTGTAACAATAGAAAGGCTCTTAGAAATGAGATTAATTTTGTGTTGTCATGCTTATTCAGAACACATGCTCCCTTGTCACCCACACGAGTAGAAAAGTTAATCTGGACAGTAACTAGGCAGACCTTACACTACTGTGAACTCACTCCCCAAACTGCATTTAAGACTTGATTTCAGAAAAATGATAGGTTAGGTTGCAGTGTTTTATTGGCAGTAAGAAATCCAGAAGAAAAGCCAAAACAGGAAAAAATTGCAAGGTCCCTTCCCTTTTATCCTCCCACAGACTCTCTGTATGTGATGTTAAAAGAGGTGTTCATTGTATTCTCTGGACTTCCAAAGCATATCCCTAAGCAATGTGTAACCTCCTTCCAGTAGTAATAGTCTGTTTTAAAAAAATCATAATATTGTACACAAATATTGTGACATGATACCTATCTAATTGCAAAGTAATTGGGTGCAAATGTGTCCTGAATTTCACCCTATATACAGATAAATTGAAATAGCATCTTATATCTGAAATGAAAGAAAGAGCAGACAGATGGCAGCACTCCAGATTCTCAACATGAAAAAAAAACATTTTTCAGAAATTGTCATCTACATGTTAAACGGGAGTAAAACCCATTTTAAAGCAACTTTGGATCTCTCCCAGGCCTCTGCATCTGTCCGTAATGCAAAGATCCTTACCATTAATAGATAAATTTACAATTTGTACAGAAGATGAGTAGAGATTTATTTGGTTTGAGAAGAAAAAGATAAAGGGCACTGCAGTCACTAACTGGACCAAATTCTCTGCAAATTTCCTCCTCTGTCTATGAGTTTGAGTCACGTCCTTGTCTAGGAGGCTCTTCTTCAGAGCTCTTGACATGCATGTTTAACTGGATAGGTTTGATTGTCATGATCTGGAAAAGTATGAAATAGATATGAAGTGACAAAGGTGATAGTTTGCAGCATATGGGGAACTGGATATGCCAAAACAATTAAGTAAAAATGATTCAAAATCTTGTCAGAGAAAACTAGTGAAAAAAAATAATTGGGGTTAAATTGCATAATAAGCAATAATAGGAAAACTGCCAAGGTGTAATATTTTTTTATAAAGGTAGAAGAGTAGATTCTGCAGACTATTCTGGACAATTTTTTTTTCAGTTTACTGTCTACAAGAAGGCACCAGTTCAGAGTATTTAAGGAATTTCTACACAACAGTATATTGTGCAGAATATGCAGGTATATGTCTCCTTTGGTCACATATAATTCACAAAACCTATTGTTTTTCAGGACTCAGCCCCCCTTAAAGAATAGCTTCAGCAAGACCCACATGCTTACTTTGAGTTTTCTGGTGTGCAAGTGGGTTGGTAGCTGAGATTTTACAGCTCAGTAAATGTTGTCTGTACAGTGGCAACTCAAAGTAGGGAAATGCAGGCAACAAGTATCATTTCAGGACCTAAGTACACCCTTCATTCTGCATTTCCTCTTTCATTCTCTTTTTTGCATGACCTGGTTGTCTCAACAGGCCTGTGTTATCAAAAGTGAGTGGAAACAGCAGGACTCACTGTAATCTTGCTGTGGTTTAAGCCCAATAGGAAATGAAACATCACACAGCCCCTTGCTCAACCCCCCATCTCTTCCCCTCCATCTTGCTGGACTGGGAAGAAGAATCAAAGTAGAACTTGTATGTTGAGACAAGAACATTTCATTAATTGAAAATTAAATAAAATACAACAAGAAGAAGAAGAAGAATAAGAATAAGAGTAAGAATTTTTTGAAAAAACAAGTGATGCAAAATGCAATTGCTCCCTGTCCAGTGACAGATGCCAGACTTGCCCTCCTGAACCCATGTCAGCCACATTTCTGGGTGACTCCCCCCACTTCATGTACTGGACATGATGTTCTGTGGTGTGGAATATCCCCTTGGCTAGTTTGGGTCACCTGTCCTCTCAGTTTGTTTTCTTTGTGTGTTTTGTCACTGGCAGAACATAAAATTGCTTTTAAAAAAGTCCTTGACTAAATAGAACTTAACAAAACCCCAAAATATCAGTGTGTAATCAACATCAATCTCATTCCAAATCCAAAATGTAGCACTGTAACAGCTACAAAGAAGAAATGAAGTCTACCTTAGCTGGAACCAAGATACCTGTAGATGTATGGTATAAAGTGCTTCTGAAAGCAAAGAGAGAAGTTTGAGGAATTGCCAAAGCTGAATGCACTGAAATACAGTTCCAGACGGACCAGGATTTCTGAAACTACATGTGATGCAGATAGATTGTTGAAATGTCAAATGAAATCACATCTTTTGTTGTTAGAAAGTGAAAATAGTCTTGAAATTACTGGTCTACATGCAACAAATCTAACTTGCTTTTTTTAACTAATTCTCAAAAGGCAAGAAAATATCTCTTAGATGATTACATTCAGAAAACTGACAACTTACTTATGCAATAAAGGTTGCTAAAATATTCAGGATGTTGAAAATCATGTGATTAGAAAGACCACAGGAAGAGTAGGTAAACCATACAACTAATCATTTTGCACCATGGACTTGGACTAAACTGTGGAGTCTGCAGGCAACTACAATTTTAATCAACTACCTGAAATTATTTTTTTACAAAGAGGAAATTAAGTCATTAAATCTATATCTATATTATTAAATCAGTGTTGGGTGTCTCTTTTCTTCTGAGTAGCTGTTACATCACCCACTGTGTCGAAACTTCTAACAAGCTTTTTGCCTCGCTGTGCTGTATGCTGAGGTATTTTGTGAAGTCAGAACAATATGTATGTATTGATAATATTTAAGAGATATTTAATAGCATGTTGATGCTCTGCATCTTGTCAAGTTCACTCTCACTCAGTGGTTACCCACAACTCAAAGTAATAAGCGTCTGTAAGACAATGGAGAAAAAATACCAAGATTTCTTACTTAGTTCAGATTTCCTACATTTTTACAGATTGGAGAAATTCCCAAACCGCAGTTCTGGAAACCACATCAGGGAAAAGAAGTACAGAACACAGGAAAATCATTTATTGTGTCTTGTGTTAGCAAACTTAACAAGGGTGTGTATGAGGATATGTGTATAATGGCAACAGGACTGTGTGCATGACAGAGAGATAAGTAGCCAAATACCAATAAAGCAATCAAAAGTTTATTTGCTGCAAAAATAATTTCCAATTTCCTGTGTATATCCATACAGATATCTTTATCTATCATAAATCTGTATTGATGAAGTGATCTGATAATATTATTCTCATAAACAAGGTTTGTTTTCATGGAAAGGCAGTGTTAGGGATGTACACATAGTGTGTGAGTAGTGTGGTTTCATGCTGCAGCTGAGTGCTCTCTGCCTTTTCTCTGTATCTCACACTCACACTATATCTAATTAATTGTTAAAAGTGTAATCAAAATTTTGGTTTTATAGAGCAAGAAACTCTGGTAAATATAGAGAGAGCCTTGTTAAACTTAGTGAGAACCCAAAAGGACGTTCTTGCATTTGATCTTCATAGTACAACTAAATTAACATAGCTAAGATTAATGAGACAATTATTTTTGGCAGGATAGCAAACACATTTTTTTGACTCATGTTTCTTTTATATGTAAGTAACAAATCACTAGTATTTCTACAACAGATTGTTTTTTTACTACTGTAATCTGTTCCCAGTGAATTAATATTTGAGATTTTCGAGTAAATTCTAGGATCAAAATATATGCTGCACAACTGGTCCTAATGGTAAGGGCCCAGTTTGAATCATTTTATACAAATGCCTCTCAGAAAGTAATTAAAAAAAAAAAAAACCAACCAACCAACCAACCAAACAAACAAAAAACCACAAAAAAAACCCAAAACCAAAACAACAACAAAAAAAAACAACACCCCCCCCCTCCCCCAAAAAAACAAACAACCCAATCATTCTGGGTGTCCTGAAGGATTACATGAAGCTGCAAGTGGAGGTGCTGCAAAGTAGGCATGCAGCATCACGCCCGGGGAGCTGATGGAGCACAACACTCTTTTGGCTTCCTCTCAGCACAAGGGACTGCTGTGCTTGGTGCTGCTTTACCCACAGCCTCCTGGTTCTCTGAGTCACAGTCTCCAAAGAGAGGGCAGGAAAGGAAGCAGCTCAACCTTCATGTGTGCTGCAGTTTGCTATGGGACTGCTGTTGGCTGCTTTTCCCTTGCTAAGGTGACCTTACCCCAAACATTGCCCTGCAAAATGCTGCTGTAAAAACCTATTAATGCTGGCTTTCTGCAAGGCAATGTAAACTTCAGTGAACAGAAAGCACCCTGCAGGGAGCTGAAAATAACTATGACATCAGGCAAAGGCATTACTGGATCCACCTTTGCAAATTTACATTTACTGAAGACCTCAAACAGGAGGAGAAACATCCCTTTCAAGTGGATAGGATGCTCATAGTCTTGACATTAAAAACTGTGTATCAGACTAGGCTGGGAAGAAGTAAGATGCCCAATCAGGATGGTTTTCAAAGCTTTAGTTATTGGAGTTACTTAAACATGTTGACATTCCTGCTAGGAAAATACTATCAAATAATTTAATAGGGGAAAACAGTTAATGAAAGTGCAATTAGTCTGGGCATGGTTTCATCAAATGCCAGGCAGTTTAATAAGAGGACAGCAAATGTCACAAAGTGATGATGAATTCATGATGGCATTTCCTCAGGCAAGAATTATTTGTGTTTCCTCCCCTCAATTCTGCATAAGATATACAGTATCCAATGAATAATTGGAAGAGAAAAAAAAAAGTTGAGACCCACAGGTAGCACCCTGCACTTGATATGCTCCATGGACAAGCACGTAATGTGCCACATAAGAAGCTCATAAATTATTAACCAACAGTCTCTAAATCTCTAACTACAAGTTACTTGTCAGTTGTGGACAATTCCAGTGCATCTTTTTATGAATTTTATTATTATTGCTTTATTTCTTTTTTAAAACTAAAATAGGAGTGAAGCATCTAAGCAAATCTGTTAGCAAATTTTCTCAGTGGCTAAACAACTGCAAGCAAAATTCCTTCTCATTGAATTATGCTCAGTTTTCTGCCTCTTACAGTTAGAGAGAAAAAAGTTGGCAATTTCTCTATGCAAAACATACCCAGTGATTCTGTCATTTTAGGGCATTGTCAAGCAAGGTAAGAAATCACAAAATGCAGTAGGTTTATCAAATATTGGCATTGCATTTGATAAATATTTGGGAGAAAATCCAAATACAAGGTAGAAAAAATGACCTTTTATTAGATTCTTTTCAAGATGATGAAAAGTATGAAACTGACAGCTTTGTTGTCTTTAAAAAGGTGCAGATTTCAACTATCTTATCAGTCAAGGCTAAGGATATATAATTTCAAATAAAAGCCTTTCAGTACTCTGAGAAATCCTTTCGCTTAAAACTATATTTCTTGCTTTGTGTACAGAAGTAGAACAATTTGTCAAATTCTCTGCAGAAATATTTTTGGTTACCACAAAAACTGTATTTGCTACAGGCTTGACTTCTCATATATAAGCAAAAATTTGCTTTGTCAATTTTTTTTTTCTTCAAAAAGGTCTTTTAGCTGAGTTAAATGTCCGTTTTGTGCAAAAGAATGACCACATATCAGCTTGGAGTGATTGCACGGTTGTTACTTAGCCTGGCAAATGGCAGCAAAATGTCAGCTGAAATGAAAGACATACAGCCCTGGGCTTATCACAGAAAGTGCAGATGATTCATGTAACATTGTAAATAAATAACACAGGTTTTGTGTTAAGGTAGGTTTAAGAGTAGAGGTTCTCTTTTCACCACCAGCTCATTTCAAAACACCCATAATAGAAGCTTTACTTGGTGACAGTGACATGCAGCAAGATAAGGTATCCTGTCTTTAATGCTCATATTTCAAGGTCACAGAGTGTTACATTCCAAGTGAACATGCAGAAAGTCAATCAGATAGGACCTGCATTAATGGATCATCAAAATATTGATAGAAAATTCTCTTCCCTGCCTGCAGGGAATGTTTAGCCTGGCTAGTAATTATGCAGGGCAGAAGAGGAGGGTGTGGGTTTGGAGAGATGTGTCAATCATTATTTGTCTACATTTGTCACAAAAATTAGGGTCAATTATTTGGCAACGCAGCTTGAATCCAGGATTTTTAGATAGTCAAAGCTCTTGCAGACTGATGTCAGTGATCAAGTCTATGAATTTACAGTGCATAGACAATGAAAAAAACATTTTCTCTTCTTACAAGGGATGTGAGATAAACATCCACTTTTGTTGCTAAATATCTCTGTGATCTTTGCCTAACGGATATGAACTTCAGCTAGTTTTCTTTTTTTTTTTTTTTTTTTTTTTTTTTTTTTTAATTTGCTACTAATCCTGAGGTTTTAATCCTAAGCATATGTTGATTGCTCAGGAGGACAAACTTGTCCAAAGGGAAGGCAGCGATGGAATACTGAGAGAAACAAAAGCTTATATTGATAAAAACCTTATGAAAAACACTAGAAGAAAAAAATTTTTCTTATCAGCTTATGGCTACTATTGCCCAAGTCCAACATTATTCTAAAAGCAGGTTAAGCCATGAACTTTGGCTTAACTGAACTACTTCTGAGCGATGATCAGACTGTTTGCTACAGGGCAGCTGCCAGTACTTATTATTTAGGGTGTGATACGCCCAGGTGAGACAATGTTACAGATACAGTCAAAATTTTCTTTTGTATTTCAGGCATTTGTGCAATTTATCCTTACAAAAAGCAAATGTTTTACATGAGAGTATTTAAATAAAATTTACTGTGCATGCAGATTTTGTATTCTCTGAAAATTGTTAAAGTAAGTCAGTGCTTGGTAATGCAAGCACTTCTGTTCAGCAATTACTCACGAGTGGTTTTACTTTATCAATGGTCATGTTATGTGGGGGAAAAGATGTTAAGAATGTGGGTTATTAAAAAATCTATTACCCTTAAACTCAGTTATTTCTGTTAATCTCAGCACTTATCAAAATCTTGAAATCTCTGCAGGTTCATTAGAAGCACTTGGTCACCAATTTTCCCCCACTTTCTACAGTTTGGTGAGTAGTTTTGTGTAACCTTGTCATCTTTCAGATAGGTAGTTTAGAATGCTGGATTCTGTCCATTTTCAAGGCTTCTAAACAGTAAGACAACAGGTTGTCTCCAGGCAGTAATTTCCTCATGGCTTCCAGAAATACCTCAGATATAGAAGACTAAGACACTTCAGAAATTTTCTGCTGTGACACAGAAGGTTGTGGTAAGCCACCTTTTGTTCACTGACATAAAAGGCTTGAATATCTTTTAAATTTAAACCAGTAAAACAGGTTTAACTATGTAAAATTTCTAAAATGCCAGATAAAGTACCCAGTTGATTTTTTGCAAGGCCATCTGTCTTAAAGGAGGGTTTCCTTCCTTTGTTCATAAAATCGTAACTTCCATCAGCAATAAAACATCTTTCAGAAACCAATTACTTTTTCACTTAGGATAATGTCACAAATTAACTCTTCTTTTGGTAATGTTTGTCCACAGTAATCTCTTTTCATTCTATCGTCACGGTGGATAAAGCACTGGGATATTCAATTCCAAAATTTATCATTACATTCTATATTCTAGTAATATGACCTTATGATCATTTAATTATATATGACTGTCTCAAATTTATGAGTTGTCAACTGCCTTGCATCAGAAACTAAAATTTTCCCAAGACTTTTTTTATCTCTAAAAACTGATACTGAACTACTATCCTGAAACTATGTCTATTTTAAAATCTTAAGTTATAGACTTATTGATGATTTTTTTGTGATATCTTAAAAAATTCAATCTGATGTTAAGTTAGAAACCTGCAGATGATCAGCAGGGCCTTGTCATCTGACATTAGGCCTGCTTGCCTGATGTGGGAAACAAATTCCAGCACATGGAAGGCACTCAAGAAAATTGTGGACATTTAAGAATACAATTACAGCTGAAATGAGAAAGTTCTGTTTTGTTTTTTAATCTCAGAATTAAACAAAGAATGAAGCAGTCACGACTCCTGAGACAGAGTAATCTAAAGAAAAATCTTGAGGTTGGTAACAATATCTTTTCCTGGGGGGAAAAAAAACCTGAGTGAGTGAAAACAGGAGTAAATTGACAGTGCAGATACCTGGAGAAAGGGAATTTAAGAACAGAACTGTAATCACTGCTGGACTGCAAGGGAAATCAGACCCGAAAGAAAGATCTTGTAATAAATGTTGTAGGAAAATAAGGGAAGCATATAGGGTAAGGATGGAAAAACCATCTTAAAGCAGTCACTCCCTGCTCTTAAAAGTGGAAAACAGAAGTGACTTGCCATGGAAAACTTGAGATTGGAGACAATGCCAGCAAGATCTTAGAACCTTTCATTAGCTTCACCCAAAGTTAATAACATAGACCTGAAATCAACTCAGGAGCCATAATCAGTTCAATATTGTTTTAAACAGGAGTTACTTGAATCATTTGGCTGCAGTGTCAAGTCAGACTATATTCAGTGAAAGGGTCCAAAAATGTAGAGGTTTGAAAAGTCTTTGAAATTTCCCTTTGTCTCTGTTTTCTGCACCATATAAATCACATCAATAAGATATAAAGAGAACTGTAATTTCTTTCATTATTTGTCTGTCAAAAAAGTATCTCTCCCCTCCTATTCAAAAACTAACATGACTTCATAGGCTATCTAAAAGGCTTTTCTTAAAAATCATGACATTTTTCATAAGCAAGAACTTTGTAAAATATGGATCAAGTAATTAGTTGACTTAAATTGTTGCAGCTTTTCCAACTTCATAAAAGACAGTTTATGTGTAAAGAATATTAGGGTCCACATGTTTCAAAAATGCTCTGCTGTAAACAAAACAATGTGAAAATTGAAGAACAATTAGAGAAACCTTAGTTAAGTGAGCCACAGGTCATATGACACCATACAAGGGTTAGGACTTTGAGTTTGTTTGACCTACCCTTGAAGATAAGAGTAACCCAGGTTCTTGTTACTAGATCCTTTGGGGTAATATAGAAAACTAAACCAACACTGAATGATTGGAGTTTATGAATGCATATATGTAGGGTTTATTTTAGAAAAAAATTGGTTGCAATGGAAAGCAAGTATGTAGCCATTTTGATTATTAGTAGCCGTAGTAATATAAGAACATAAAAGTACAAAAATTTCCCTTTGGAAAATGTATGAGGAAGAAGAAAGAACAAGAGTAGAAAGATATCACCACACATGAGTCATTAACCATTAACATTTCAGTCTCACACAAAAGCATCGGTTAAGATAGTTAAATTTATGGATTATTAAAAGCTTCATCTTGGGAACTTACATGGGAAAAGTATTGCAACAAAATTACAGATGATATCATGAATGCTCAAGATATTAGAGATTACAGGTGAGAAGTTTTCAGTTTCTCTATGTTCCCTTCAAAACATGCACCCTAATCATACAGACACAATACTTCAGGTTTTGTCACAGATCAAAGAGCTAAGGGAGATGAAATCCAATGTGCTTATTTTGGTAGATAATTTACACATATCTTTCTGCTTTCCATATTCTTAAAAGATGCATGCCATTGTTTCTGACACTCACAATTGCAACAGTTTTATACGGCACAGCATAAAACTGCTATTAAATTCCTTAAAAATATTTGAGATTCCAAGTCTAAGATCTTCAAAGCTAACAAAAAGTCTGTCCAAATCCTGTAATCCACTGCAGTTCAATGTTCACAGTTTTAAGTGTAATATGTGTAAAAGTTAAATCCTAACCCCACCTCCAGACTTTTTTCAGATCCCACTGCTTTACGTTTATACTCCAATGCTTTAAACATTCACTTCAATCCTTCCATGAGAGGTAATCAGCAAACATAATTTCTGCAACGAGAGATTAAAATACATAACTAAATGAAGAAAAACTTGTTATGCACACTTTAATATAAGCCATGATACTACTACTTCTACTCCTTATGCAGGAAATAGGCATTTAGTGGTAGTCGTGTTTATGCGTATCAGATGGGAAACAATAAAACTTAAAAAACTTTGAAGTGAAAAAACTTGTAAAATGGCCTAAAGCTAGAATTTAACCTGAATGGCCACTTTGCCAACAAGCTTAATGAATAAAGTATTCTCAAGCACAAGATCAAGTAAATTAGCAGAGAGAAAAAATG
>VWYP01011348.1:0-27668 GCA_013400435.1 Pycnonotus jocosus
CACAAAATCAAAAAAGGAAAAATAATCATTTAATTTAAGTCATGTGAGCCAGGCAATGACAAAGGAAGGCCACTTTTTTTTTCTGTCCTTACAGGAATACTCTGATACTGTGCTGTAACCAGATAGCAAGGTTTTCTAATATCCAAATGTTTTTGAGTAATTAAAGATTTCAAAAGCCCTATAAAATAATTTTTTAATGGTTGGAAAAATCTTTCAGGTTTCTCTGTATATGCTAAATTTAGACACATACACTCATTCTGAGAAATTAATAAATATCAATTTATAGATATAATTGAATAATTGCAGAATTAGGACCTTATTTTCTTCTTTCTTAATAAAGATGTGGTCTAATAAGAATAATCCAAAATTCATCATTTTTACCAATGTAATCAAAGCTATGAACCATTTTTCATTGTGAGGACCATTATCCTGTCTTGTTTAAAATAAGCTGGGATAATTTTTTGTCTCTTCCTAGCATTTTTAGAAATATTTTTTGTCACCTTCAATTGAATCATCTGTTTACCTTCATCCTTAGAGGAGATACTTCCATTTCCATAGTTCAAAATCTTGTTGTACCATATGTGAAGTCTTTTACTTCTGCTGTATTTAAATAGTCATTATCTTCTTTCAGTAATTACATCCAAATATAAAGCAAGTACTACATAGCTTTAATGATGTATAACCCATCTTATTTTAGCACACCATTGTAGGAATGGTTTATGGCGCTCTTAATGATATGTTGTAACAGATTACCGTATTTAATTTACAATAATAAATTCATTTAATGAATATTAATGTGGCCTCTTTAAACACTCTACAGTAGACCTTTGTTTTTAATATACTCATTCAATGATTTAAGTAAGTCTCAGAAAGCATGGCACCATTTTTTTTATCATCCAAAGATTGTAGTGCTCCACATAGGATTATGCAGGGCTGGTGACACCTATGTAATTTCTTGTGGAAGTATCCCACAGACACCAAGGATTATAAATAAACTGCTTAAATATTTTATAATTAAGATCAAGAAACTATATTTTTGAAAAGAAAATCTAGCCCCACTAAACTGAATTGTTTGCAACAAATTTGAGCAAGAAGCAGATCTTATGTGCATAGATATTCATTCTGGTTCAATAAATTGGTGTATCACTGGTTATTCCTTCTATGTGTTTCTATCATTACACACTACAGTAAAACAATTAATAAATATATATATAATTAAGGACTAATACAAAATNAAGAAAACCTAGCCCCACTAAACTGAATTGTTTTCAACAAACTTATACATGTCAATCATCTAAATTATGCAAGCTATAAATATATGTGGTATGTTTCTATATTTAGAATAACTTTGGTTTTCATATACTTTGAATAACAGAGACACTGTAGATGCACAATTTTTCATTGCTTAATATTTTTATATTGTCATGGCAGGAGAATGATGAGGCTTGCTACTGTTTTAAAATCATAAAGAATAAATAAAAGGTTTCCTGTAATATTTGGGGAAGCTTTCAATTCTGCCTTAATAAGACTATCCTCTAAAGCTATTTAGTAGGAAGACAAGTTTTCTGTTCCATTTACTATTCCCTGAACTCTCTTTGTGGCCCCACCAGACCAGAAAACACAGCAGATCTAAGAGAGCAGAAATGTCACAGTCTCAGAATCAAGATTTTTCTTCACCAGCTTCTCTAATTTGATGTTCTGTCTGCTACCAAGCCCTGAATTTTCATGAAATTTGAGGTTTTAATTGGGTTTGGCCAGCTTATTATTTTCTTGTATATTACCCTTCTGTCACACCATACTTGGGAAGGGTTCAGTTTTCATGTGAGCACTGACAGGTAGGTGCACAGGAAAACTTGGCCTTTGCATAAACCTATGTTCTTAGGAAACCAAATTAAAATGCTTTTTGATGCCAAGTAAGGGAACACTCTGTTCAGGTTTCCCAGACAACAAAACTACAGTTTAAACTCAATAATACTTGTCATGATTAAATAACTTGCTTGATTACCATTGTACCACTTCCTCTCAAATATTAGAGCAGCTTATTGACACAGAAACATACAAAAAAGAAATAAATGTCCTCAGGTTGTGAGGTGTGACCTTAGGGAAGGTTAATTATTTTTCCTAAATTTTATTCCATACTTTTATGGCCTTCCCTTTACCTTGGAAAGAAATGGCTTTATTCTGTAGATATACCTTCATGGAAATAAATTTCACTGTGTTTTTTTTTTCCTTCTGAGTTTGCAATATGATGAAATACTGAGCAGATAATGTAAAAATGTGTATTTCATTTGTATCCATTATTTTGATTTTGGATTGTGAGTTCTCCCCGTCCCATTTTCTTCATAATTAATAGATTTGACATCTGAAATCTGAAAATAAGACCTCTGTATATACAGACCTGGCCTGAACTGATCTGTAAACAAGAGATACACCCAACCCCAAGGTGTGAGTTCCCTGATCATCAAGATTCAGGACCAATTTTAAATATGTCAGGGATGGGTCACAAGATATTTTTCCATGGAACCAAGCTAAGTGATATTTAAAAAGTGTGTTTCAGTCTTGTAATATGGAGTTGGGGAAGGTTCAAAGCAAACAATTGGTCTTATCATATGTGTATTTAGGCCATAAAATCACATGGTTTCAGATCAAAGGGTTTCATACATTATGTGAAACCCTTTTAAGCCTTCAGATGGGATGTAGCCATAAAGTGCTCTAAGATGCCTTCCCAAAACCAAATCTTAAGTACTGCATAGAATACTCAAATATAACCTCAAATTTAAACATAAGCCAATTTGTTAAAGCTCACTCTGTCCTAATAAATAAAACAGATGATTAATTGTTGCTTATTTATATTTATAGTTATATTGCTTATTTATATTTTCTGCATATTATTTATTAATTCATTCATAAATCAAAGAATTAATATGGCTTGTTTTGTTTTAAAACTCCAGTAACTAATAATTTTTAAAAAGGCACTTGCTTAGTTTTCATATTTGTCATTTAAGGTTATCTGTAGGAGAGAGGAGTGTCTATTTTAAGCCTGTATTTTGTTTTTCTTTTCTGTGTCTTTCATTTTCTGTCACTATATTCAGAATAAACAATGTAATTCAAAAATCACAACCAATAAGCAAGAGGTAAATTATGAGGAACATGATTTATATACCATGGTTCAGACTCATCATCATCATCTGATGAATTGTACACATTTGTGATAGTGATGTAAGGAAATATATGCCCAAAGATCTTTGCTGATAAAAGGCCTTTCACCAGAACTGTGACTAATAACTAAAAATTTGGATAGGTTTAGAAAATTTTTGCTCTTTTAAAATTATTAATACAATTTTTTTGTTTCATTTTTATTGTGTTTCTTTTTTTTTACTTTTCCCTTTATTTAGAGTTCTATCAGGAGATTTTGAGAAATAAGGTTTTCTGTTGCCTTTGTAAACAACAGAAAAAAATAAGAAGATCCTTTGTTATTAGTATGTTTTGTACACAATAAAAATGTATGGATCTATCAGATTTCTTTACAACTCAACCTTGTTGAAGTCTTCCAGAAATAAAAGAACCAGTCCTGCATTTGTGGTGCATACACAGCACATTATGATAACTCAGCAAGTGTTTCACACTGTTATATTCTATCCAAGCATAATCAATGTAATCACCATAATAAACAATTAGTAACCATTAACTACCTTAACTCATTAAAGTTGTATGAAACCTCAACATATAACATGATCTGGTATTCTGTCTTTGAGTTTATTTTCCTTAAATAGATTGCTGTCACAGGATGAAATTAAAATTAGGGATGTTAATGCAATTGAATAAAGAAGGCAAATAAGTGCTGAGAACTGTTTAGCCAGGATGTTTCCAAATACTTCCAGTCTGGGCTTCTGAAATCATTTACAGAACTTCATATTTCTATTTTTATTTTTAAATAACTTGTACCCTTTTTTCCTGAAGAAGACAAAAACATTGTGTCTTGCATTTAGAATGAATGAATGAATGAATTTAGAAAGAATATGAAATAATAAGTTTGTTTCCAAATGCTTTCACCAAGCTTTCAAGGAAAATTTAAACTTGATTTTTGAATACATACATTAAAGATTTCATTCCTGAAATGTCTGTGAGACATGAAAACACTTCAGATGTCATTCCACTATCATGACTTATTCATTTTCTTATATTTCCTACTGATGTGTTATTGTGTGGTATAAAATACAAAGAAAGATGCAGAGAAATCATATTTTATGATAAATGTACTTTGATAGATTTAAAAATAATTTGAATTTCTTTAAGCTTGAAATGAATTCTCCTGACAGATTTGAATATAACGGGACTGTGTAATGCTTCAGTGCCCCTGACATTTAGAAAGTTTCTTTTTTCTGAAAACCTTAACTTTAAAAAAGTGTGGTCAATAATTTTCTATACAAAAATCATTAAATGACCAAAGACATCCTGTGTTCACAAGCATTAGCAGCAAATATCAAACCTAAAACAGGAAAGTGATTTCAGAAATGTAGCTCTCCAAGACACTATTTAGTTCAATTTTATTGAACAGGCTTTCTATCAACCTAGCATGATTTTTATTTCCTGCATATATCAGCAGACTGACAAAGGTAGATATGTGACAAAGCTAGAACAAATTTTCTCTAGAAGAAGATCTGTGAAGGAAATTTCTGTAACGTTTCATATGCTGATTTTCTTGTTTTTGCGTTAGGGTCTTTCAGTTTCAGGAAGGGGAGCCGCAAGGCTTTAAATTCACTAACTGGCACATTTTTGACAGATGAATAGCAATAAGGTATAATATAATATTATTTACAATGGCTTAGTATGGTGGTTTTGGCTGATATAATTTTCTTCACAGTAGCTGTAGGGGGGCTGTGTTTTGGATTTGTGATGGAAACGATGATGATAACACAAGGATGTTTTAGCAGAGCAGCTTATGAACATGGTCAAGACCTTTTCTGGTTCTCCCACTGCTGTGCTGCTGAGCAGGCTGGAGGTGCAAAAGGGGTCAGGAGAGGAGACAGCCAGGACATCTAATCCCAGCTGGCCAGATGCCATCTCTTACCATCATTATGCTCATTATATAAAACTGGGGGAAGAAGAGCAAAGGGGGTGAGTTTAAGAGTGATTCTGTCTTCTCAAATCACTGTGATGGAGACCAGCTTGGCTGGAGATGGCTGAACACTTGCCTGCCCATGAGAAGTGCTGAATAAATCCTTTGCTTTGCTTTTCTGTGTGGGTAACATTTACTTAAATCTATTAAACTGTCATTATAGCAACCCATCAGTTTTCCCACCTTTACTCTACCTTCACTACAGGGAGAGTGAGCAAGCAGCTGTGTGGGGCTTAGTTTGCTGGCTGGGGTTAAACTATGACTCTTAGCAAAATTATTCTTTACTCAGATCCACTGTGGTTCAGATAGGAAGTAATAAAAAACATATATATAATGCAATGATATGAGCCCAATCTTCCATCTAAGTAATTGCCAAACTCTTCAAGTCTCTTGTTTAAAATCTGTCATGTCTTAATATTTAAAATACCATGTCTATTTGTCCCACTATCTACTTTCCAGGTTTGGGGTAGCCAAGCCTCTTCATAATGTTATTCATGTAAAACATAGCATTTATTTCTAATTTCAAATATAATGCCAGAATGACTGCAACATTTTTCCCCTATGGTACACTTGAAAATTCATGACCTTTTATATAAAATCAAATAAGCTATTTCTACAGCATGGGACAGATAGAAGGCTTTTTGAAAAAGGCCCCCAAATTAATAAACTTTTAGCTGTGCATTTTTGAGTTGCCTACAAATATTTTAATAAGCAGAGACAAAATTCAAGTCTTTGCCCACAAAGTGTTAGCAGCACCCTATAGAAAACTGGAGTTATGAGGTAGCTCAACATGGGGTTACTCAATTCTTATTTAAGAAAAAACAAACAACCTCTGAAGAGGTTCTTTTTCCTTTAGGAAAAATTCAATGTTTTTTAGCTATATGAATACTGTCATGAATACTGCAGTTAAGATTTTAGATAATAGGAAGGGGATATGTATTCAGATAAATTGATGCAGAGCT
The DNA here is from genome assembly GCA_013400435.1 of Pycnonotus jocosus. NCBI lineage: Eukaryota > Metazoa > Chordata > Aves > Passeriformes > Pycnonotidae > Pycnonotus > Pycnonotus jocosus. Next base: position 6,082 of record VWYP01011348.1, read on the forward strand.
GTGTTTTTGTTAGATATACTTTGCAAAAAAAGCATACTTTCCTTCATGCTAGACTGTTTTGTACAGTGCTAGACACCACTTTTAGCTGTGTCTGCTCCAGAAATGGAACTGTCTCCAGCAAGTCATATATAATATAATGTCAATCTAGACACAGATACTATTTTTCTTTAATGTAAGTCTTCATGCAAGAGCCATAAATTAAGTAAGGTAAATGAATAAGTTAAATATTTGAAACTCCATAAAATTTGGCTTTGTTCTTAAAAAAAAATCAAACAAACAAAAAAAACCCCAATTTTTTTTTCCGTATAAGTAGAAACAAATGGAAAGAGCAAGTGGTTACAAGAAATACTAAGAGATGTCATGCTGGAACTGACAAAGAAGAACTACCTGAATTTTCAACCCCAAACAACTAGTGTATTTAAAGTGATATTCAGGACCAACCAAGCCATGCTGAGCAGAGGCACAAGTTCATTGGTTTTAAGTTCTGCTCTGGGGAGGGTAGTCTATACCACTTCTGAATTTCAGCTCTGTGCAGGCTCCAGGCTGATCTTAATAACACAATTAGCAAGTAAAATATTTGAATTAAAAATAACAATTGTAACTAATCATAAGTGGCCCAAAACAACAGTCATTATCACTAAGCTGTGACTCATACACTGCCATTATCTTACATTGAAATGGATCATTTAAGATATAGCTATTGGTCTTACTAAGTAATTTTTAAAAAACAACAATTAAAATGTCTATGCTACATTTATCTGATTATATCTGGCAAATATTACTCCTTTTGCACTTAAAAATTGTTTATAATTCTGTAAACACAATATTGTTTACTCTGATTACTCCAAAATTTTAATCTTCCTGCAGTACACATAAAACCCTCACTAACTCTGCATAGCTGCTTTCTGATTTTATTCTCAGTGCTGTTTTCTCTCACAACTCTTTTTCACACTGACCTGCTTAATACATTTAGAATTTCTCATTCTGAAGTTTTTAAAACCATAAAGTTAATGGATGCAAGGACAGCAGGACCAGGGCAGTGATGATTACTCTGTACTCAGCACCGGTGAGGCTTCACCTCAAAATTCAGTTTTGGGCCCTTTGCTACTAGAAAAACACTGAGATGCTGGAATGAGTCCAGAGAAGGACAACGGAGCTGGGGAAGTGTCTGGAGCACGTGTCTTATGAGGAACTGGGGTTATTTAGTCTGGAGAAAAGGAGGGTCAAGTAGAACCTCATCACTCTCTACAACCCCCTGAAAGGACATTGTAGTCAATGGGGGCTGGTCTCTTCTCCAAGGCAACGAGCAACAGGACAAGAGGAACTGACCTCAAGCTCAGGCTGGACATAAGGAAGAATTGCTTCACTTAAAGGGTGCTTAAGCATTGGAACAGGCTTCCCAGGGAGGTTATGGAGTCACCATTCCTGAAAATGTTCAAGAAATGACTGGACATGGCCTATAGTGCTATGGTTCAGTTGGTATGGTGGTATACAGTCAAAGGTTGGACACGATGATCTTAGACATCTTTTCCAACCTTCATGATTCTATGATTCTTAGATGTTTCTGAAAACAATTATTGTCAAGGACAGAAAGAACTATTTTAAGAACTCCCTCGGTGCTTCACATGTTCATCCCGCATCAGCAACTGTCAAGTACTGAAAGGTTCCCCAGCGAAATCTTAAAACACTCTCTTTATAATATTCACATCTATAGGCATTTTGGACAAGGCTGAAGAACATTTTTTTATATTCCTTATGTAATTTAACAGAGAGTAAGCAGTTTCTTTTACTGAACTAGTTTGAAAATAATGTTAAAATTGCTGCTAAAATGAATAAAAACTAAGAAAAACCTTCCAGAAATTGTAAAGGTTTTTTTTATAATGGGTAATACTTACTATTAACTTGTATTGTTTTATTTTCTGGGGGTTTGTTTGGGTTTTGAGGTTCTTTGTTGTTGTTGTTTTTTGGAAGATTTTTTTGGTTTCTTGTTTTTTGGGTTTTTTTGGTTTTTTGTTTTTTGTTTTTTTTTTCTGCAGCTGGGAAGGTTTTGTGATGGTTTTTGGTTTTGTTTTTTTCCTGTCAGTATGCCATCCAAGATACAAGGGAAAAAATTCTACTGGGCAAATTTAATAATACAGGAAGTAATTTTGTAGTTTTCTTCTTCATTGTTCGCATGCATATATTTTGCTTTTGTCCCTTTCAGGTATTTGAGCAGTTCAGATAATGTTTAGGCATGATCAATGAAATCATAAAAGGAGCTGCTACAACCACCAAATATCAGTGTTTAGTAACTCAAAAGACCTATAATAAGCAAAACTGTACCCAAACTACTTTGAGGACTTTGCATCTTCAACAGAAATAAAGCAAATGCATCCTGAAGAACCTGCTAGTTTTTTCATGCTTAATGATTACACATCTATCACCCAGGTGATAAAACCCTAGCATTTTACATTTTGGGTTGACAGAAAAATGCAGGCAATTCATCTCATTACAAACAGTAGCCAAGAGAAGTGGGTTTTGGACTTCATTACTGTCCATATTCTGAAGCTGTATCTACTTCTACAGTACTAGGCTCCCTCTGGTGAGGAGTTTGGCTTTGAAATAGGAAAGGAAAAACCCATCTGCATGTGTTTTCAGGGCTGTGTAGCATAAAAGCACAAGGATAAGTAACAGACTATAATTTAATTTAAAATCCATGAGCCAAACAAATTATAGAAGTTGATTGTACTTTTGTGAAGTCCTCTGTGAGAGCCAGAACTTAAACTGTCTTTCTGTCTCTTTCTATCTTTTGACAAAATGGGCATGTTGTTGTAATTAGGAAGAGCATTCCACATCCAATTTGAAATCAGGCGTCATCCAAAATTTTTTAAACACACTAGTGATAAATTTAAAAGTGCCTGAACCCAGACATGAAGTTCCAGGATTTTGAAATAGTATTTTTTAAAATATAGTCAAGTGTAGGATAAGATAAAAAATACCATAAAACAGCTAAAAGCCTGTATGAAAGGTTTGCTCAGCATGAGCAATGTAGTTCAGAATGTACAAGGGCAATATATTTGAGAAATGGATATTCTAATTTCCTGTATTTTGTTCTCAAACGAGTGTTTTGAGAAAACAAGTGTTAATATAACTGAGAGACCAGATTCAAAATCAGGAACTGAATGTTTGAATATCTTTGAGGTGTTGCAGTACCAACATTTAAAACTGTGATATTATACTGAGATTTAGTTATTTAAAATCTAAATCTCAATGTATCTCCTCAACTCTAGTTAGCTGAGGACAGCTACAACGGAGTGAGAACATGCATAGTTCATCTGCCAGAATCCTTGCACCTGAAGACCGGAAGAGTCTATTTTCTTAAATATCTTCCACACCAATTACCTAATGGCAATACAAAGTTCTCCAGAGATATTAAGAATTAGACTAGGGAAGGAACAAAGCACTTTCTTCTAACACATATTCCTCTTCTACAAATCATAGCCTGAAACCACTTAGCTCGAAAATCAGCATAAAACAGCTCTCAGGAGACTAGCCTGATAAAATATTTGAGCTACTCCCCTCCCCCTCATTAAGGTCTCTAGCCTCTATATTGTACATTCATGCATGCCTGACTTTAATATCCCATAATTCAGAAAATATACACAGGAGACAGAGTATTGATATGATAGGGAGCTTCACATCTCTGTGCACCTTGACCTGCTGAACTAAAGCTGACAGTCAGTCAGCTGCAAACATTCAGCTGCACTTCCCTGTAAAATACAGAAGCAATGAATATTAGGTCCATCAACAGACCATACTAAGTCAGCTGTCATTTGGCCCATTTCTCACTACAGACTCTAGACATTATTCACCCTGGAGGCTTTCAAGATCTGTCTGATGTTTTTCTTTGTATCCCAGTACAGTGGAGTTTTCAGAAAGGATTATTTTAACTTGATAATCTGAATAGTGATCTAATAGGGGGGCAGCTGTGGCATCTGAGTCCCAGGGGCTATTTATTGTCAATTAGTATGAATCTTAAACATATTCCCTTCATACTTTACTTGGCCTGTTCTTAAATAAAGGACAACACTCTCCAGGGGGGGCGGGAAATGAGTATATGGCAAGGACCAGTGAAATGAACCTAAACAGAAAATTCATGAGGAAACTTCAAGATTAATTAGTGAAAGACTAAGGATAATGAATCTTTGTGATGGGAAGAAAATTGATAACAAAAAAAAAATTTGATCATATAATGTGCCCAAAGGGGCATTGCAGCAAAAATGCAAGCTGTCAGATTTAAATCATGCATTACTGTTATAACCACAACTGTACTTCTTTATGAGCCACTCTGGGACTTCAGTGGGGGTTTTTGCTTGTTTGTTAGGGTTTTTGTTTGGGGAAAGGAGGTGGGGGTAGTTTAAGGAAAATTTATGCTTCCAGAAAGTAGAGTGTTAAAAACCCTGTGTGGGGAGATCAGCCGTGAGATGAGAAACTCTGTATATCATATTGTAGGGCTAGAGTCTGAGTGTGTCACTGGGGTGACAAGGGATGTGAGATGACTAGGCAACACCATGGCAGGGGCAGTGTTTTTGCCTGGCCACCACAGAGTGTCTCTGTCTTTCACTCATACTCTATCTTTCACTCTCAGTATGAACAAATCAGAGCCATATCCTAAAACTTGATGGCTTTTTTTAGGTGCTGGCTATTTATTTAAGAAACTAGATGGTTTGAAATTAGTGAAACAAGGACTTGATGTACAAGGAAGCAGGGAACAGGATGTTTCTGAGGACTGGTGTTTGTCCCTCTTTCTCTGGTGGACCTCAGTGCACATAGGTCAACCTCCAAGAATGGACTGGAAGGGACCCCAGGCATTTTCTAGTCTGCATAGCAGTGTTGGCCCAAACAGGTTTCTCAGGGATTTCTCCAAAACCTTCAAGGATGGAGAGTGCCTTTCTGGGCAAGTTCTTACAATTAGTGTTTTCTTGAGGAAAGCTCATCTCGTATCCAATCCAAAACCTCTTTTTTTTCAATTTAGGCCTCTTTCCACCATGCAACACTATGAAAAGCCTGGTTACATCTCCTTGATGATCTCACTGTAGGACCTAGGGTAGCTGTGAGATGTCCTCAAAGCCACCTCCAACTCTCCCTGAAAGACATCTGTTCCCTCAGTCTCTGCATGGAGCAGCCATTCCAGATTCGAACACCCTGATGGATAGCTGCTGCTGAACTCACTGAAATTTGGCAGTCCTTTCTGTACTGGAGGTCCATAGCTAGGCACTGATGTTCTCTAATGAATTCTGGCTAAAAGGAGATAATATTTTTCTTGGTTTTCCCAGCTTCTGCTGGAGTAGCCCTGGATGCTCTTCTCTCTTTGTCTGGCTCAGGTTCAGCTTGTTTTTCATCAGGACACCCATCTCCTTTCTTCAGAGCTTCTCCTCAGCCAGGATGTGCCCAGTGCATATCACTGCAGAGGACTACTCCTTTCAAGGAGCAGGACTTTGCATTTGTCCTTGTTGAATTTGATAAGGTTCCTGTTTGTCCACTTCTCTTCTTTAGTGTAAGTCCCCCTGTGAGAGAGCTCTGCTCTCAAGCACATTGACTGGTGCCCCCACTGTCACATCATCTGCCAACTTGATGAGAGCATTGTCTGTTGCTGTTGGTAACGATGTTTAACAGGAGAAGTCACAGGACAGACCTGTGCAGTACTGCACTTCTCACTGGCCTCCAGCCAGAATACCACACATTAATCATGGCCCTTTGTGCCCAATCTTCCAAACAACTCTTTTCCAGATTCATTATCCACTCATCCATACTGCAATATTTTGGCTGGGGTTCAAGAATATTATGGAACACAGTGTCAAAAACCTTGCTAAAGTTGAGATAAATGACACCTACTACTCTCCCCTTGTCCACAAATCCATTCATTTTATTATAAAAGGCAAATGGTTGGGCAGGCATGATTTATCCCTGGAAAATCCTTATTGACTACATCCAATAACCTTTATCTCCTTGAAATGTTGAGAAGCATATTCCAAGATTTACAGGGTTTTCATGAAGGTTATTCCACATCCTTCCAGCAATGGAAGTAAGCCTGACCTATGTGCAGTTGCCTAGATCATCTTTTTGGTCTTTCTCACTTTTTTATGTTGCTGTGGCTTGCAGTAGGGTGATTTGTCTTATGCCATTTTTTCTGAGTATTTTTGTTCTTCTTGGCTGTTTTTCTTTTGATTTAAATTGATCTACTCATTAATTAGAAAATCCAATAAAAGGTCCAGGTGCTATTAGATGTTAATACAGAACAATTCCTTGTTTATTACTTCTTCCATTCAGAAAAAAGTTACTACCAGATGACAAATCTGTAAATACAATTTTTCTTCCTCTAAATTAAAGAGTTAACTGCAACTGGTCATGATAAAGTTCATATTTTTTCAAACTATCTTTGGGCAAACAAATGCCTGCTAAAATCTTTTCTGGTTCTTTAAAGTATGCACAATCTGTTTATTTAAAAATTCTGGTTAAATATGTCATGAACACTGATAAAAATGGAATAATAAAAATCTTTAAGGTTCACATTTTTGTTCAATGACAAGAATGATCTCACAAAAAAAAAAAAACCAACCCTCCTAATTTCTTATAAACCTAGAATAATATAGTCACAGGAATTGTCACTTTATTGAATGTTCTGAAAACTTTACTGTTGGACCACCAAGAAAGTATAGAGTATATACTCCCAAGGAGTATACTTTGGAATTGACACAAAATGCAATGAGTCAACCGTTTAAAGCTTCATAAAGCTATTCTCTTTTTTTCCCCAAATTAACACAATTATGGGAAATCTGCCAAAGAACTAAATACAGGGATTGGAACAAAAAATTTAAATCTACTAATCCTAAAATCTGATTTTCTTTCATGTAGGTTTTTCAGGGGTTTTTGGGGTTTTTTTTCAGACATATATATCTCTTTTCCTACCTTTCAAGTTATATTTGGTACATCACAGCCATGCACTTTTATTCCTCTCATGCTTAGATTTAATTCTCTTTCTTCCTTTTGTTTCAGTCTCTCATATCTCAGACATATTTTTATTTTTCTTTTTTCTCCTTTCTTTCACCTTTGATTTTCTTCTGTGCCCATTCTAGTTCATTTTGCCAATGGTACCCCAAGCTCTGTCTGCTTCTCTGGCTCTATTTCCTCTTCTTCTTTTATATTCATGTATACAAGTCAAATATTCGGGAAATGTCATACACTAGTACCACATGCATATTAAGGAAGGATTGTCTGGGAAATGTGAATTAAGCTGCTTCCTTATTCAGGAAAGTTTGGATAAACAGAAGATTGCTTTTAATGAGGAAATACTAGAGTGATTCTATTTGAGTCCAATAGTTCAATGAAAAACATTTCTAATATAAGGTGGCCAATTTGAAGCTTTGTAAATCTTTACAAACAATGCTGACTAATTTTAATGAATACAATGGCTAAAACTGGAACATTTCTTGTATATGTTAGGTAATAGTGAAGTTTAATTTCAGGTTTAACTAAAATGAGATAAATATTAATCTTTTAAAACCTATACGTCATCAAGTCAGTCATCAGGAGATTTTTAATTTATATAGTATATAGACCTGGAATAAATTATACCAAGAGTTATGTCAGTTACAAGAACAATCAGCAGATTAACTTGGATAAGTGGTAATGTTAAAGCCTTTGTCAGTCATACCTCAAATAGACTTTAATGTCTCATCCTGGATCCCTCCACTCAGAAGAAGAGGTGTAAATGGTACAGGTGCACACATTTACACTACTTGTCCTTCTGCCAAACCATCTGAAACATGGCTGAAGACTACAGACCTCTATAAAAATGGCTGGGTTTTTTTCTTTGTTAATATTAATTTCTCCAGTGTAAGCACTTCAACTATCACAAAGCATTAAAAAAAAAAAAAAAAAGAAAAAAGAAAAAAAAAAAGTGGAGGGGCCAGAGTTGCAAGTTCAGAGATTTATCAGAAATTAATCATAAGCAGTGTGTCTGCTTCAAATAAAGAAGAAAAGTATTTGAAAAGGATTTTATGGAGACCAAATGCCCAAATGGAGATCAGTGACAAGTAGCGTCCATCAGGGGTCTACACTGGGATCAATACCATTTAAAGTCTTTTTTAAAGACATACAAAAGGAGTGAGAGCATCCTCAGCAAGTGTGCAAATAACAGAAAGTTGAAGGGTGCAGCTGACATGCCTGAAAGGACAGGATGCTGGGATGCCATCCAGAGGGATCTGGTCAAGCTCCAGGAGTGAGCCCATGGGAAACTCATGAGGTTCAACCAGACCAAGAGCAAAGTCCCTCAACTGGGACAATCTCAGACAAGAGTATTGAATGGAAGAGGAACTTTGTTTCATTGAATCATGAGCAGCCTTGAAAAGAAGGATTTGGGAGTACAGACGGGTGAAAAGATTGACATAAGCTAGCTGAAGATCAGAGCTTTAAATGTGGAAAGAGGTATCACCATTGAAAACTGAGGCAAAAGGAATAGTTGAATACCTCAGCCATGTTGGTTGCCACCAGCTCCAGCCTGGGGGTGAAAGTTTTCTTAAATCTTCCTTTTCTGGTCCTTATTACTATTCTTCACATCCCTCACATCCCCTCACCAAATTCAGCTCCAACTATTAGCTGTGTTCCTGATTCCATCCCTATACAGAATCACAGAATATTCCAAGTTGCTCAGAACTCAGAAGGGGATCATTGAATCTAACTCTTGGACCCGCACAAGATAGCCACAAGAGTCACATCATGTGCCTGAGAGCATTTTTCAAATGCTTCTTGAACTCTGGCAGGCTGGTGCTGTGACCGCTGCCCTGGCGAGCCTGTTCCAGTGCCTTCCAGGAAGAATCTTTTCCTGACATCCAACCTAAACCTCCCTGAACACAACTTCAGGCCATTCCTTCTGTTCCTGTCAGCAGCAATTAGAGAAATCATATCAGTGTTTGCCCCTCCTCTTTCCCTCACAAGAAAGTTGTAGCTGCGATGAGGTATGGGTCTCCTCCAGGCTGAACAGACCAAGTGACTTCAGCTGGTCCTCATAGGGCCTCTCCTCTGGACCCTTCACCATCTTCATTGTCCTCCTTTGGACACACTCTAATGGCTTTATATCTTTCTTATATTGTGGCACCCAAACACTATGCACAAGACACGAGGTGAGGCTGCCCCAGTGCAGAGCAGAGCAGAGCAGGACAATCCCTTCCCTTGTTTGGCTGGTGATGCTGGGCCTGATGTTCCCCAGGACACGCTTGGCCCTCCTGGCTGCACTGCTGACCCATGTTCAACTTCCTGTCTACTGGAATCTCAAGGCCCTTTTCCACACCACTTCTCTCCAGCATCTCATTCCCCAGTCTTTACATACATTCAGGATTGCCCATTTCCAGGTGCAGAATGCTGCACTTGCCCTTGTTAAGCTTCTACAATTAGCAATTTCCCAACCCTGTAATCTATCACGGTCTCTCTGCAAGGCCTTTTGGTCTTTGAAGGAGTCAACAGCTTCTCCTAATTTTGTATCATAAGCAAACTTGTTTAGTGTCTCTTCAAGTCCTATGTTAAAGTCCTTTCTGAAGTTGTTGAAGAGCACAGAGCCTAAGACAGAGCTCTATGAACCCCACTAGTGACAGGTTGCCAGCACACATATAGTGTCCTGTAATTCTCTAAAGATGAACAAGCAGTTCTTACTGGGGACATGCTGGTCTTAAGTGTGATAAAAGACAAATCTACAATGCTTAACTTTTTTATTCATACACAAAAGCTATTTCAAACTACAATTTTCTCACTCTCGCTTAACCTCAGCATTTGTCTTGAATTGGGCATTCTTCCCAAAATATACTATGAAATATATTCATTTTTTTCAACCTTACATCTTTTCTTTCCTTCTAAACTCTTTTCTTCTGTAATTAAAACACATTTAGTTAACTAGAGAGCACAGCCTGTCAAGTGACACAGTTAGAAAGAAGGGTTCAGTACAAATACCCTTGGGCTCCTTTCCTCAAAAAGGTTATCTAATATTTTTTTTAATAAACTTTACTTGGAAAAGGTTCCAGAATGTACTTTCCAGAATAAAGTACAGTACATTTTTTAAAAAAAATATTGATTTTACTCTTCTGTGCAAAGAGGCCAACTTGTCATTTGAGATGAGTTCAGGAGACTTCAATTAAACCTTAGGGCCATGAGGTCTTCGATCCAGTTTTGCATTTTGAAATACAGTTATGCAATGTCAAAAATGAAGCACTGAAAATTCTCACCCTACCATTAAAAAAGAAAAAAAGAAAAATACATTGAAAAAAAAAAAAATTAAAGAACATTCATGTCATTGCTTAGACTCAGGGAACCATAATTTAAAGGCAAGCAGTTAATAAAAAACTTTTAAAAAGTAGTCAGACGAAATAGTGTCTATTGTGCATCTTATATTGGTTGTAATTTCTCACAAGCTGTTTAACCTAAAACTTTTAGTAGTCACTAGTGTCAGCATACTGAGATTCTGAACATTCAGAAATCAGTGTCAGTTTTACAAGATTCCATAAAATTTGGCTGAAACCAGAAAGGAGAACAGCAGAAGTCAAACTCATGTATCAAATTTAGGTTCAAGTTTTTCCATATGATTTTATTGTCCATGTTATTTAATGTATTTTGTAGCCTAAAAGACACAAGCCAAATGTGTGAGAAAACACTCCAGAATAAAAGAGAACAAGCCATTCTAAGCTGTGTATATCACACTCCTTCATTAAAAGTCAAAACATTCTTCCACATTTCTTGCTGAAACTATTCTGGGCATACCCAAAAATTAACAGACATGTTCCCGTAAAAAAATCATATTGTGGATGATTTATTAACTAGAAAAGAAGTTACAGCTGGTGATAAATGTGAACTTCAGTAACAGTCTGGCTGCCTTTACTGAATATACTTTACATTTGGAAGTATTGTTCAGATCTGACTGATGGTTTCTGAAATGCCAGTACTTTGAATTAATATCTTCCAGTCAGAAGATTCTACAGTATCTTCTTCAAGGTATTACAATTTAATTAACTTTTCATATGGTTTTATTTTTTTATTAATTTACTTATTAAATATATTGATTTAAAAAAATATGAATCTGGTAAATAAGAAATGCAAAACAAAGCTCATAAAGAATTACAAAACTTTGCTTGGTATAAGTTACAATAACCATTCTCTGCTTGCTATTTGATATAGCTCTTATTTTAAAAATCTGACTGTAGCTAAGAGTCCACTTAATGGAAGTGTTCCTCTTCTTAGCAAATAAGAAAAATGCACCATATAATGCACAAATAATTCTTGGCTACCCTTCTGCAAATAGGATTCTCTATACCCTGATTCTTTTGTTTTTCATACAGGAGAACTTCACTGTTCTCTTTGTCTGTGAATAAAATCCTAAAATTTAAACACCGCAACTCATAACAACTGCTCAGAATCCGACTGAGAACCCACACAGAGAGCTCCAACCAGAAAAAGTAATCAGACCTATTAATTTTTGCTATGTTTTTATAACCCCCCAGCTAACATAAACCCTGAATGTTTTTTCCATCATTAATTTTCCTAGCATTATTTTTCTCCTCAGCAAATAAATTGGTATTTTAAATCAATGTTAACTTTATTTCACCGATAAACTAATAATTCAAAATGTACTTACTCACATTATAACCAAAATAGAAATTCTGCTTTTCAGAAGTGTACTATTAAGCTGCTTTTAAAAATATAAGGAATATTTACCACTTGAAGATCAATTTCTCTTCAAGATATGCTGGATTAAAAGCCAATAACAGAGTCCATTCTTTTCCTTCGTAGGTAGTGGAAAGGTGTTATGAGTGTTAGATAGAGAATGGAAGTGTCAAAACGGAGTATAGATAAATTTATAATGAATTAGGAAAAAGATTTTCAATAATGAAAAATGAAAACTCAAAATTTTTGGACTTCACTTCACTAAAACAGCATACCTATTCAAATGTTCTTGGTTTCCTCTCTTGGCTTGTGAGTCATGCTGCCACAGTATTTAGGAACTTTGAAATAAATTTTTCTCATTTAATTTGAAGTTCAGGAATTGACATGTAATACTCAGGTGAACCCTTTGTTATGCTACAATCAAAGAATCTCTAATATTTATTTTTTTACTAGTAACTAATCATGAAAAAAAAAATCTTATCATAATTACCTAAAAAGAAATAAGAACTACCTGTGGTTCATCATTTTAACAGCTAAACAGTGTTCAAGCGTCTCAAACACATGTTTGCAGAGAGGTAGGAAGTTTCTTTTGTGGTGGCCTATACTTAATACCTCAGCAACAACTAAACCATGACTATGTGTTAAAAAGCTTTCATCAGTTAATCCCTTTGCTCTTTCTGAAGGTATTTGAGTGGAAATGTTAGGGAAATTGTTTTTTTTTTTTTTCCTGACCCTCAGCAAAAAGAGTCTTACATGTGCATCACATTAGGTCAGAATGCAGGCTGGTTTATCTGCTGCAAAACAAAAGTAACACTCAAGAGGAAAAGGAGAGGGTAAAATCATGTGTACACATTGCTGATTTGGTGTTTGAGAAAGCCACCAATAATTTTTCTCACTTTCTTTCCCTAGCCCTCCCACATATGGTTCATCACAACACAGTAATTTATGTCACAGTTTTCATCCTACAACAAATCTAAGATTTCTTGGCATGCTTACTTTTCAGGGTATAAGCAACCAGCAGGATGTAATCGAAAACCTAAAAAGCTGATTTAAAAGTATTTTTAAAAAATCAAATTTAAAAATATTTCCAGAGCAAAGCAATCTTATAAGTATCAATCTTATCAAAATTTTTGTCCACTCTTGATAAAATCATGGCTTTAGACTAGACATAAACCTGCTTTGTCACAAGCTGAAATCCTATTCTGTCTTTTCATTAGTTACACAGAGCTCAAATATACCCATTGAATAAACTAGCAAAGGCCATTGTATGAATCAGTGAATTAATTGGTGCTTTCATAAAATCAGAAAATCATTAAGGTTGGAAAAGACCTCCAAGATCATCAAGTCCGACCTCTGACATAACACCACTCTGCTCACTAAGCCATATCAAAAAGTGCCCTGTCCAGTTGTTTTTTGAACACTTTCAGGGATGGTGACTCCACCACATCTCCCGTATTACCAGGACCCACAAATATAACAGCAAAAAAAAAAAATATAATTGTTTGACCTTGAATTGTAGCTCACCATTTGTTTCATGTGACTCATCTAATAAAATATTCTTAGTATATAGGGTTTGGCACTGGCTCTTTGAAACATTCCAAATTTGCAGAATTATGCTGTACATTTGAAAAAGTTCCACTGGGGGTTTTTTGTCCTCACTTGAATAATACATTTTGAGTTAAGAGAGGTCAAACTTATGCAACAGAAAATTCCTCTTCAGTAAGATAAATCAACAAGATGAATTAAACAAATCTGCAAGACTGGAATTTAGCAAGAATTCCTTTGGAGATCTATGCATAAAATCATAATACTTTAACCACTTGCTGAATGCTTAGTGTTAAAATAAAAATGCAGCCCACACAGAGAGATATGCAGATATCTTTCATTTGTGGTATCATTAAAATAATACTTTTGCCTTTCCTCTATGTCATACATATAGCTATTGTCTACAGAAGAGGAGAAATGTCAGAAGTTTTTAAGGGTCTACTGTAGATTTCAGTATTTTACATGCTGAAAATTGTATATTATAGCAACTGAGAAAAAAAAACAAAACAAAACAAAACCAAAAACAAACAGTTTCTTGAGCTCATAGTTTCCTTTCGGCAAAAAAAGGCAAATTGTTTATGTGACAGTTGAAATATTCTAGATCATCAAAATGGCTTCTATTCTTGATCTCATAAAATCTGGTAATTCATGAGATGTTCTGAATCAGTTTTCTGTTCTGCTCCCCTCTCTACTTACAGTGTAACTGAATAGCAAGATGACTGGAGATAATTTTTATATCAGTGAAAGAAGCATATAAATTGTTTGGCCCATATTCTGGTCTTATTCCAGAGTCACTTCTTCAAGAATGACACAGAAATAATATTTCATATAAAAATGACAGTTTAGGTAAATTCTGGATGTGTGTGGAAAGGAATAACTAAGTTATATAAAGGTGTATAGCATGGATCCTCAAATGCAACATTTTTCTCAGAGATGTTGATAATCTTTTTGCAAAATACATGAAGTGGATTTTTTCCATAACTACGCTTATGATATTTCTGATTTAATAAACCTGAATCAATTCTTTTTAACAGCCTTATTATATGTATAAATATATCCATATTTCTTCTGGCCTGTAACCTCTAGGTCTTTGATTGGTTCTCTGTCACTTTTCCCACCTTCATTATTTTCTGGAGTGATGATTCAGTTTTCATAGATATTGTAAAAACAGGTCTTGTGGATCCAGCTAGTTTTGAAATATAAGAGTAAAGTTCAGCTACAAATGCAGAAGAAAGGAACAAAATTTAAAATAGTGTTCTACCACTGTGCCTAAATCAGGCTGCATTAATTATATCTGATGGGGGAAAATATCACTTAAAAATTATATGCTGTGCATGGTGTTACAGCAAACATATATTGCTGAGTTTATGCAGCTATTGGATTTTTCTAGCTCACTGAAAATAAATATAAATTATCTTGTTTTCACAACATTAATGAAGATTTGATATCTTTGGTGATATAGGAGCTAGCTTCTTCTCTTTCCACTTTGCCTCATAAATCTTGCTGAGGAAGGTGTAGTTACTTCAATACATTGTTGATTTTTTTACCATCTTTGGGGTCAGGATAATGAGTTACAAAAATTATATTGATCTCATACAAGCTAAGTAAATCTTCCATGACCTTGTATTTTCTTTTCCTCCTCTCATCCCTTGTCCTCTTTAGTTTCCTTTATTAATTTTTCTAACACATCCTAAAGTAAGCTGCTTTCTGTATACAAATGATTCAGGAAGGCTGAAGATAAAAATAGTATGTTACTTATGTATGCTGCATTGCAATAAACTTCTCTTCACAGGTCCTCTAAGTACAGGTAAGTTCAATTACACAGTTGTTCAATTATATTCTTCTCCCTGTATTGATGCTCCTTCACTGCCATTCTTCCTTCTTTCTTGAATGAACTCTGGGAAACAGTAGAATAAAAAGACCATTTTGGTACAAGCTTATATAAAAATCTCACTTTGATCTTCCATAGGAGTTCTGCAGTTTTAAATCATGATCATAGAAAAAATGCTGCTTTTTTATTACTGAAGAAAAGAACATGTGTTATTGCCCACAGTCATAAAACAAATGCAGACATTTTACTTTTGGTCACAATAATGGTTTCAGGACTTCACAGTGATAGGAAGGATGATCTGAAGAATGCAAAAGTAGAAACAAAGACCAAAGTATCTCCTGCAAACAGCTAACAAACACATTAAATTCCCAGACATTATCTTGAAAACTGGAATTCTATGTTCATGCTACATTGTTTTCCTTTCTCAGTAATCATACCACAGAATCAGTATTTTCTGTAATCTTCAGTTACTTGATAGGCCATGACATTCACCTCTGCCTTATCACTCTAAGCTTTATATATGTTCTGAATGAAATAGAAACCTTCTTTGGTGAAGATAATGTGTGAGACAATCACAGGTTTGCAATAGTGTGGTCATAGACAATGAAGATTATTTTCTAGACTTCCATGACAAAGTGTAAGCAAATTCCTCACCAGCTTTATTTTGTTTTCTTCCCTTAACTCTATAATGTGCTTAGGAGTTCTGTCACTTTTATCCTTTCTAAGACTCTCTTATTTCAATAGTACTTGTCAACTGACTGCTACAGATAAGAGGTAGAAAATTAAAACAAGTGAGTGTCGTATTTTGGAGACATCTTTATTCCTTTCTTGTTTGTCTCACTTTTTACTCTTCTGGAAAAGGCTTGAAAATAATGGACATTCTTTAGAAATTCCTATGTTTTTCTTCTGTGACAATATATGCTTAAAGTTTGAGCAATGGCATGAGAGCAAAAGATTCTCCAGATAAAACAAACTCAAGAACAAGCAATATCCTTAGAAAAATCCTTATTTGTAGAAACAAGCCACAAGCACTTTTAAGCAGCTTTATTGGAAAAAAAACCTCTCATTTTAATATATTAATAACTAGAAATAATCAGAATTATTGCCACTAAAAGGAAGCTCTGTATTCACAAATGAGAAATCATATGTACTAACAAAGACATTGTTAAAACACAATAGCCAGGCATTTTTAAAATTATTGAATGTCAGTAATAAAATATTGAATTTCAAGGTAATGTTACAGAACCTAGAGAAGAGGTAGACCTTGTTGCCAAATTGTCATTTCTATTAAATAAAAATAGAAACACAATCAATATTGGCCACTGAAAAAATAAAATTACTTAAAACAGCCACATTAATTTCTCAGATCTAGTGGTTAGTTTCCCTCCACAATGTTCCCACAGCTCTTGTCAAGTAGATTCAGTCATTGACCAAAACCAACAAAATTAAAAGAAAAAAAATCCAGATGCATGATGCCAGTTTCAGAAATGAGATCCTTTTCCTCTGTATTTTGATAATGTGAGTCAGTAATAAATGTTTTATCTTTCATTTTTTTAAAGATTTAAGAATTATACCAAGCTTAAAGTTCCACAGAATAAGCCAAATATATTCTATCAACCTTCCTCTGTAATTTTTCTGTACTGTAAAGAGAAGCAATTTTCAGTTCATTCCATTAAAAAAGAATATCTCTCAAGGGTAGAATATTTTGATTACTACATAAAAATACAAAAGGTTTGTTTTACATACTTTCTGTATCCTGAGGTAAATTTAAACCTAGTAAAGTGGCTGAGCCAAAAGAAAAAGCTTTATCAATCTTCAGACACTGATGCAATGAAAAAATATTGAATATTCCTTCTAGGTGTAAAATTTTCATCAACTTCCTTTTATCTCACCAAAATATTTAAACTGTTAATATTGTCACTGCATACAAATCAGTGTTGTAACAGACTTATAACAAACACCATACAAGAAGCTTATCAGCTGCAAACACAGAGGTACATAAAGCATTATAACTTGAATTCTCTTTCAGAATCTAATTTGTAGACTCTTGAATTTTCTGGTTTCTAGACCTGCCACTAGAAAAGGGAATATTTGTCAATCCATGTGATTGGAACTGTGATAGTGCACTGCGCTTGTGACACAAGAATAGCAGGCTATCATACTGATGCTCCACTCCACACTACTAATTAGGAAAGTGAGATGAGACAGCTTTAGGTGTTATGCTTCACAGCAGAAGAATTGTACAAAGAATTGAAGTAAAAGGTGGTCTCTTGACTAGTTCTTTCATTATGCCGTATCCAGAGATCACTCCTTGAGGCTTTATTCTGATATTTTGATTTAGATGGGTAGTCACATTGAAAAAAACCCACTAGGATTGTGGAAACTTAATAGTCTGCATCCCAATGTGATAGTCTTAAGGGTAAAATGGTGATTTCATTTCCTTTCATTTGAAAGGCATAATTTTAAGTGTAAGCTCTAGTTAAAGGAATAAAGTCAAATGGAATCTTGCTTCAAATAGCAGTCAGTAATTATGCAGAAATTATTTAGGTAGGAGAATAATTAAAAGGTTTTTTAAAAAATGTATTGCATTTCAAAAATGTTGTTGTTGAACAAATGCCACTTATAAATAATTTCCATAGTGCTGGATGTATATCATATCTTTTTACCAAACATAAAGGAAGAAATCTTTGACAGTACAAGTAACACTATGCAAGCTGTTGATTTAAAAGGTCTGCAAGGGATACTGAGATAATTGTAACAGCAATTCTGAAACTAGCCAAAGCAATGTTCCTTTTAAAACTTGCTATTACTATGCTACTGTTGTATGTTGGGCTGGGAGGCATTTAAACAGAAAAAGAGTGAGCTGGAAAACACTCACAAATTCTCAGTCCTGAGCCAGGCTTTGGCTAATAGATCTAACTTAAAAGTAAACAAAGCAACAAATAATTTTACCACCACAATCCCCTCACATACACACAAACCCTCAAAAGAATAACTTCACTTAATAAATATTTTAATTCTTCAGTCAAAATTGTGTGGACTTTAGGCAATTCAGGATCAAGTGGCTGTTCTGAAAACTGAATTGGTGGTTCCTTAGACTAGATTTGTGATACCTCCAGCTGGTTCAGCTTGATGAGCTTTAAGAATCAGCTGGCCCCATGCAGACACAAAGCTGTGGAGGGAAAAGAAACCAAAACCATCACCATCTCCCTTTCTACTACTGGAAATAGTTGGTTTTCAGAACCAGTAACTTAGTCAAGGTTCATATCTTCCTTAACAGGTGAAATACTCTTTCATCATAGCCCCAGATCCCAGCACTTCTCTAATACTATGGTAAATAAAGCTCATTTATGTTGGAAGACTAAACTCCATACCATGACCTAACCACGCTAGGTACTGATCCATATAAGTACATGGTATAAAGTACCTACCTCCCACCAAAATTCTCATATGTACATGGACTTAATGGGAATTTCATTTGCAGATGTATTTCAAACTCTGCTCAAATTTTCTGAAAGTCCAGCTGTTTTGATTGTACTGTGTTTAACTCCATGATTCCCACATCTACTTTTCACTTATTTGCTGATGTTTTTATAGCAATATTAAAAGTTTGGGGGTTGAAGCAGCCTTTAAAGATCTACTCCAAGTCCCTTGCTGTGGACAGTGACACAGTTCACTAGGTCAGGCTGCTAAAAGCCCCATTCAACCCCCAAAACTTATTTGTGTGACAGCCACAATTTCTCATTCTCATCGTAAAGTATTTCATGCTTATGTTCAAATTAATTTTTCCTCTTCTAGTTTAAAATCATTGCTCCTTGTCTTGTCACTGCAGGCCTTGGTAACAAAAGTTTCTCTCCACCTTTCTTTTAAGAATTTTTGCATGTTTTAAGGCCTCAATAATGTTTCCTCTCCAGGCTGAACACCCTCAGCAATCTCAGCCTTTCTTCACAGGAGATGTGTTCCCTCCTTCTGACCATTTTTGTGACCTTTCTCTGGACCTGCTCCAAGACACTGATGTCTTGTTTGTCCTGTTGAGTCCAGAGTGGGTGCAGTACTCTAGGTAGAGTCTCATGAGAGTGGGGTGGAGTGGAGAAGAAAAACCACCTCCCTTGATCTGCTGCTGGCCACAATTATTTTGATGCAACCTAGGTTGTGACTGCCTGTCTAAGATTAAAGTTCACATTTCCAGCTCATATCAAGAACTTTCTACTTGGCCTTGTATTCATGAGGCTCATATTGACCCACTTCTACAGGCTGGCAAGGTCCCTCCGGATGGCAACTCCTCCCTGAAGATTAGCATTCCTTCCACATTTCTATAACAGCAGACAGGCACTTCTACCTCTGTTTCTGATGTAAAAGTGCAAAGGTGGGGCATATTCACAATGCTTCCATAAACACACATAGCTTTTGGGGCTTTATTTTTTGTTTGGAGTGTATATACTGCTTGATTGAAGGTGTGAAAAACATCTTCTATCAAAACAACAAAAAAAAGTTATTTACTTCCTTCAAAAAGAAAACAGGTTTCTCTCATGTGAGTAGAACATCAAGTCATTCAAAGAGATACAATTTCCCAGTACTATGTGGGAAATCTGCATGACTGGGCAATAAACACCAGATCAGTCTGCTTTCTAATATGGCCTGGGATTGAAAGGGTATTTGTAATTGAAATCATCGCTTATTAGTATAGTATTATTTTTTCCACATGAAGTCAGATTCAGATCCCAGTATAAATTTCAGTATTGTTAGAAAATATATAACTTCCATGAAGTAACAAGGCAAAAAAATTACGCTTTATATCCCCTATGTATTAGCTAATCCACAGTTTTGAGAGAGTCTTTTTGAAAACTTATCTCACAGAAACTTTAATCTCTATCAGCAGTTCTCCTAATACATACTCCCAGTGGTGAGTATATCCTTGCTTCTTGTTTAGTAATTTATTCTATCCCAGGATTTTTGTGAGGCATTATGAAACAAAATAAAGAACTAGAATAAAATACATAAGAAGGCCAAATATCTTAAAATGGGCTGGCATGCAGCTTTCAGTAGCACCAGTGACCAGCTGGATGTACAGTGCTCTTCAAGTACTTTTAAGTTCTGAGATTCAGAGTTAAGTACATCCAGAAGACAATCATAGGACCATTTATATGACCAAAATAAAATTAATTAGCAATGTTAACTCTGAAAACAATTTTTTAAATTTTTTTTTAATTAAAAAAATAAAAAGAGACAGAAGTGAAATATATACATGGGGAACAACTAAAGAAGTAGAAGAATTGCCATTTGACTTACTTCTCTCTTTCTGGTAAAAAGATTATATAACATGTTTCAGGGACTTAATGAATGCTTGTAAAAAGTATTCTTATGACAGGCACCACTTTAGGGGCAAAGTAACATTGAGGTACCATGATTAACATCTACTCTTACTTCAACTTGTTGCAAAAGAATATCAGAAAAAGATTAAATTAACATTTATTCCAAGAAGAGCTATATATAAAAAGATCAAGATGCCTCTCATATTCTGAAATTCTAAAAATACAAGCCATTTCTTGAAGTGTGTAATATTTTTTCTTGAGGACTACATTTTTGAAAGTCCTACAGTTCTATAGTCCAAGAGTCAGGACAAAACAATTTTATTTTAATCTAGTTCACACAAAAACAACCCCAAAAAAGTTGAAATTTTGAGAAAAATAAGCTGTGCTGTAACAAAATTCATCTTTATTTTCAAACACTCAATTTCTGATCAGTAAGGAAGTTATGTTTGGTGTGAAGTTTCCGAACACAAGTTATGGATTTCCCTTTGTTGCACTGCAAGAATAAGTCCTTTACAAGTGTTAGCTTACAGTCCTATTACTCTTATTCAGATTATCTCTGGTAGTTTCAACATTAATTTTCATCTGAAAAGAAAAAACTGCTTGAGTTTTGTAATTACTTCAAATTTAGTCAATTTTTATTTCATTCTGAATGCCTAGCAGTATTTCTGAGACTATATTTGCTCACCTGTAACCTTTTCTGCTTCTGAAATATTTTACTTGTATATTTTTGTTCATCTTCTCAGTGCCACCTCCTGATTTAGATTTGTTATTTCATACTGAGTTATTTGATTTCTTGTCTGTTAAGATTTGTTTTATTCCAATGGGGTTGTGACTGGTATAAATGAATTTTTAACTTCCCCTGGAATGAATTGTCCTTCAATTCATAGATTATCATTTAGAATTGAAAAATAAAAGGGCATATTTACAAAGCATCTGGTACTTTCACAATAAAGCACTTTTGTTCAAAAGGAAGATTATTTGAACTTATATGAGTGATCATACCCCATAAGTTTTCCCTTGAGCTGTCATTTAAAATCTCAAGTCTATTTTCCAAGACCATATTGTATAAAAACTGAAAAGACAAGCTAGTCTATATTTTTAACAGAAAATTAATGTTCTGGGTTGTCACACATGGTGCAATCACATGTGCTCATATATGAGAAATATAAGCAAAACAAACAAAAAAACCCACCCGAAATTCAGTTTTAAAATTT
>VWYP01011351.1:0-36425 GCA_013400435.1 Pycnonotus jocosus
TGTCTTTGGCCAGGCCTGCGGTGATCATGTGATGTCTGCTGGGCGGACAGCCGATTTTTTCAAAGCTGCAGAGATGCGGAAAAAAAACTCAAGCCGACAGGATCTCAAAACCGTCCACCCCTCGGTCTCTTCCAGGGCGAGCCCAGCCCGGAGCCGCTGCAGGCTGCAGGCTCCCCTCCTCCCNGGCTGGAGGCTCCCCTCTCCCTGCTGGGAAAAGGGCCCGGGCCCACAGCCAGCTTTAGGCCAGCTCCCCCTCACAGGGCACTCCACAGCTGCCAAAAAACCAATCGGGACAGGGACGGGGGCAGATCATCCCCCCCCCCCCCACAGAGGCCCGGCCCGGCCCCGGCCCCGGCCCGCCGGAACCGCGGGAGAGGCAGCCCCGGGGGGAGGCGGCGGGGCCCAGCCCGGCCTCTCCAACTCACGGAGAGGGGTTAACTCCTCGGCGGCCGGAACTCAAGAGGCTCAAACTCTGAGGTAAACTTCCACGAATATCTTCCAAAAGTCGCACTTCACTTCCCAAGTGGCCAAACAACACGCCAATCACAAAAGCCAACTTTTGATTGGTCCGCCAGACCGGCCCAAACCACGACACCTGTGAAGTCTACCCTATTTTTTTTTCCTTAACTCTCTGCCTTTTTTATCCTTGTTGGTGCTTACCATGAGAGGAGCTTGAATTGATTCAACCTAAACCTTTTTGAATGTTCCAACCCTTTGTGTCATAAAGTAACACTGTTTATAGCATAATAGAATAAATCCTCTGTGGGACTTTAAGGTAACTCTACTGTAAACCCAAAACCATCTTGGTTTTTGCTATAACTTTGATTTTTTTTTCTGCCTTCTGCTCTAAAGGAAGGCAGTCTCCATTTTTTCCGAACAACGCACATAACCTCTTTTTTTTGATCACAGCTCTGAAATTGGTACAATCGAGTCAGCAGGTGTTAATGTGTTCTCAAGGAATGATGGAGTTCTGTCTATAGGCTGAAGCTAGTCTCAAGCTCATGAGTTTTAAACTGTTTCCTGCCATGAGTAAACTCTGAGCTGGCTGTGAGAAGGTGGTTTAATCACACCAGGTGTTTCAGAGCTGTGGGCTGCTGGCAGCCCCTTTGCTGCAACTCAGCTCCCAAGTCACACCAGTGCCAGAAAACAGCCCTTCTCTGTCCCTCATCACTATCCAGCCTGAAAGTAAGAGCTGTTTTTCAAATAAAGGGAAATATTTTCTATTAATTACTTTAAATACTGGTTCTAGGACCAGCAAATACGGAGAAGAGATGAAGAGTACATGTGGGACAATTGTACTTTATATAAGTTCATCTGAGAAACTGTGTTTGATGTAATGAATGACACTGCTAAAAGTGTGTCTTGAACCTGGCAAGCATACTAAATATTTAAAATGATGCTGTCAAGCATGGATAGTTTGATTCCATGATGGAGGCTGCCTTTAAAATTTGGATTTTCAGGTTTGCTTACATATTTTAAAAGTATCCTGGGCTTAGACTCCATAGTAAACCATAGCACTATTTTCTTTTTCTTTAAATTGACTAAAATAAAATATAACTGATGATTCCAAAATTCTTCACAAATTCATGTCTAATTCACAAGGTAGTTTTGACTGTAAAAAGTTCGGGAGACTCAAATCACAAAGCAGCTGTGCCTTTTTTAGCTACTTTCAGCCAGAACATGAAAGACTCAAGTTCAGTTTCTTTTTATGCCTGAATGCTTTAGCTCTTGGGTTGAAAGGTTTTATGCAGCCTCTGATCCATGGGGCAGGAGTTGAAACGAAATATGAAAGCAAAACTTTGGCACAGTTATTTCTATGCAGATAGATGTCATGTTTTTAGTTCCTCCAAGCTCATGTAGCTGACTCACATCTGCCTCTGTGCAGAAAAGCTGCAATACACAACAGTCATTGAATTTGACTTTGGGTCCTTTTTTTGGGAGGGTTTCCTGTCATTCATTGGAAGGGGATGATCAACAAAAGGAGATGATCTCCTTTGTTGGCAATATTCTTCTTTTTATCTGCGATTAAACATTTCTGGGTACCGGGGAGTTCCCATCTCCCTGGAAATCAGAGTCATGATTAGAGAAGGCTGTGGTTGCTCTGGGTTTCATTAAAGTGAATTGAAGCCCTCTACAGCACATTCATCTGACCTAGAACTAGGCTACAATCTCCTCTGCTTCAAAGCAGGGCAAATAGAGAACAGGAAAAGGGCAGGGCTAAAGGGAGCAAACACAGTGCCAGTTGTCTGCATTTGCATGGTTATGACCATCAGATGGGACAAGCCCAGGATAATCCTTGAAAGTTCTAAGGAAAAGCTTGACGTGAAACTTCCTCTATGCTATTGAGTAATGATAACATCATGCCTGAGCTGGCAGTAAATTGCCGGGAGCATCAACGGGTACTTCATTCCCAGCCTGTTACTTTTCTCATCTTACAGAAATCCTTTCTCACCATGAGGACAGTCAAGCATGCAAAGTGTTTCCTGGGGAGATTGTGTCATCTCCAACCCTGAAGGCTTTGGAAATCTGACTGAATAAACCTCTGAGCAGCCCAGTCTGATCCCATAGCTGATGCTGCTTTGAGCAGGACTAGAAGTTCCTGAGGTCCCTTCCAGCTGAAGTAATCCTGTGATCCTGTTTCTGGTTGCGACTCCAGGTTGTTTTTTAAAGATGTCCTAGAGCTTCTGCTCATGGGGGAAAAAAAAAAAATCTATCTAGTTATACTTTTGGATTCCCAGCATAATCACAGCTGGATTTGCAGAGGTAGACTAAGGTGACTTGCATGGACTGGTATAAAGCAGTCCTCTGGTATCTCCCCTGGTAAATGAGAAAAACCCAGTTGCTGCTTGATTTTCACTCCATTATAAATGTTCTTCTTTCTAAGTTTTAATTACTGCTTTTTCTTTTTTTTTCTTTAGTTCACCAAACCTTCTTGATTGAATTTAAAAACATATTAAAACCAATTTTCTCTTTTGCTTATATCTCTTACTGACTCCAATGGAGAGAGAGGGAGATTGGTTCTTTTGGAGATGTCTAACTTGCATTCGTCAATACTAAATGGTTTTGTAATATGAGCAAGCAGCTGATTTCTTCTACCTACTGTGACCTAGCAAAACATTGAGGCATTAGCATGGGGCACTAACAGCGTACAAAGCAGAATCAAATTAAAGTTTGTGCATGTGTTTGTGTGAGGTGACAATCAAGAAGCTTACCAAGGTGGCTGTGCAACACCTCGATTTCTCAGAACAATTTGAGCTCTTCTTGGTGTTGGTCATGTCTCAGCTAGCCTTTGGGAAAGGCACTTTTATCTTAAATTGGCAAGGGGATTCTTTTCATCTGTGATTTGGATTTTTAAGGGGATTTGCAGAAAGAGATCATGACCCAGAGGCTGGTTATCACACATAGATCCCTACCTGCTGTATGCCACAAATAATGTAAGAAAACACAGAAGAAAACAAAAGCAAATGAGTCATCCCATCCCACATTTCTTCCTTTATGAATTCCATGGGGGTTTTTTCCTGTAGAATGAGGGAATGGATTTGAATCAAAGAAGATTAAAATCCATCCTGGAGGGTGAGGTTGACTGTTTTAATGTGAAAATACTGTTTTGATCTTCTTATGAAGATTTTAGGGCAGGAGTGGAGGCAGTGGGCAGATGTTCAAGACTGTTAAATGTGTAGAGGGTGCCTTGGAAAAATGTGAATGTTGGTCGGCAGCTAATTGACGTCCAGAAAAAATAAATACTCCCTCACGGTCCAAGAGTTTAGAACGGAGCTGATAGTTCAAACAAAACATCTAATAAGGTTACAGAACAACTGTAAAACTTTTCAAAAGCAGGATGCAACAAAAGAGCAACTTGTCAGACCTCACAGACCACCTCTATAATCCAGAGGCAGGATCACAGATTTGTGAAAAAGTAAGGAGACAATATTTGGGGTCCTAAAAATGAAAACTCAGGAGTACATGATTTGTAAATAGATATTACTGAAAAAACAATTATTCAGGACAGTCGTTCAAAGCCTCTGGGGTCTGCTTCTTACAGATCTCTATGACAGTCTGGTAGTGTTGAAGTCACCTAATTGTTGTCAAGTGGTCCCCAGAGATTTCCAGAAAGTGCTCCCTGGGCACCATCTACCCAAGCATTGACTTGTGTTCTTTTCTTTCACTTTTCCTTCACATCCTCAGCTCTTTGCGCAGTTGTTAGATGTTGGTTGACCTCATGAGATCTGTTCCGTGTGATCAGGTTATGAAGCCAGCAGTAAATCCTAACTATGAGTTTTCACAATGTCAACCAAAGTAAGCAGAGTGGATTTAACACTGCAAGTAAAGTACAAAAACCACAGTCACTTTCCCCACCACTGAGGCCTTTCCAGTGAGCAAAGTGTTAGATTTAACCCCCAAATTTATCTCTCCATGTTACTGGAGCTTGCCGTTGCAAATCACCATCTCCAGAGCAGACAAAGCAGGGACACTTTGTTGGAGGTCTTGTTTATTCCAATTCACTCCTTTTAAGCATGAAATCAGTGAAATTCACTGAAGAAAGTTCTTTTTGGCTCTGGTTTCCAGTACAGTTCTCTCCAGAGGGATGTGGGGGAGCAGTGGCTCTCTATGGCTTTTTCGCTAGACATTGCTGCAGGCATGATACTGTCAGAGCTGTTCTGACAGCTTTGTCGTAGTGTGGTCAGGGCAGGAGATACAGCTTGCTTTCCTTTATATTTTAGAGGACCCTAGAGACCTGATAGGAAGGAACCTTGTTTCTGTCATTGGGCTGAGTCAATATGACTTCAGGTGCCCAGGGAACAGATGCAGGAGATAGAAAATTGCTAGTTTGAGTTCTTTTTCTGTTTGTCCTCCTTTTTATCCCCATGAGCTCCAAGTTAGGACATATCTCCTCAATCAGATGGCTTTGCTGGATTGTTTATTGAGTGATCAGAAAATTAGGATCCTTACTCTCATTATCCCAATGCATACACTGCCCAAAGAGAAGCTCTGTTAAAAACAGTTCTTCAGATCCCAGTGCCTCCAGATTTTGACTTGAGTGCCATCCCTGGAAAGGACAAGGTTGGCAATCCCTGGGTTTCCTCCATATCTCTGCTGAAGAGAAGTGGAAGGCTTTTTATTTCCTGAAGCCTGGCATTGCCCTTCCATTTACCTCACAAATGCAGCTGTTAGAAACGTCAAAGACAGAGAATATTTTCTGCCCTGCTTTCCCTCTGCTCACAGCTTTTCCTTTTTCAGCACTGACTGTGCCAGCATCAGTGAGGTGGAGAGGCTGTCCAGAAAGCTGAGCGTTAATGTTGTTTCTGTCTGGGTCTTGGCAAAAATCAGGCTCCTTCCAGCACAGTGTGAGAAAGAGATTCCAGACTTGAGTCACTGAACATACGTGTGTCTGTGTATACACACCACAGCTCCTCCATCCTCCCTGCACTTGCTTGAACTGCTTGCCTCAGGAGACCCAGTGCCTCATTCCCAATCTCTCCAGCAGACATCCCAATTCAGAGTAAGTTTCTGATGTCACTTCACAGTGAAGTTCTCTTAAGGACAAATAAACCTGACACCTTTGTTTTCTGTCCCCAGGGTGATTTGAAATATAGTATGACCTAAAAGTTTCTGATGCTTGTGTGAAGAGAGATAATCAGGCAAAAAAAGACAACAGTTGATGGTGTTAATCTGCATGCAGTTGATTGGCAATGGAAATCTGTGTTCTTGATTCAAATCAGATTATGAATGGAAAATTAGATTCTTTTACAAAAAATGCATAGCAAAAAGAAACACAGAGCAAGCTTGTACAGAGACTCTCTGAAATCTCAGTGTGCCTTGAGATTATACCTCGCTACTGTCATGTCTTTTGCTCCACGTTGGAGTCTGCAGGATTTTGTTCCTTGCACATTCTGCCTACTCTATCAGCAACCAGCCAGGATCTTCCCACTGTCACGTCCTCTTCCCTTCACTTTTGTCTGTGCACCCAGCATCACAACCTGACTGAAGGGTAGACAGGTCATTTCTTATAAAATCCCTAATAAGGTCCCTGACCCTTAAAAAGTCCTTTATATATCTTGACCCTCTTCACTCCACTTTTTCATTATTAAATTAAACCACCTTCGCTGTGCTTAGGTGTATGTGTGTACAGAAGTTAAAGTCTGTTGTATATCTTAATTATTGAAAGATAATTCAAACTGAAATTGTAATTAAAAGGAACTGTGCATGACTAAAACACCCATGATTCTAGCTGCTTGTAGTCCTTACGCACAGTCTCTCTTTTGTCTTAATTTCCTCAGGCAAGCAACTGTGTCTCCTATACACATCCTTAGTCCCTTAGCTCTGCTGCAATAAAGCCTTGCTTGCTGACACCCTCAGGCTGTTTCTCTCCTCTTTTCTTCTACTCTTACAGCTCTCCTGTTCATTTCATCTTAACCACAGCTCCAGTCAGGCAGCCAAACAGATAACTGTACAACAATAAACCTTATGTTTGTATGCAGTTGGCAATTTTACCTCTCAAATGTGCCAAGTGAAGCTGAACATGTGCTCGCTGTGGCCCAACACATACTTGACCCAAACATGCAAGGGGCACAAAAATTACCATAATTCTTGTATTGCCTTTGCATATCTCCTTTCTTTTCTTTTAGAATTGCTTTAGAAAATCCTTAGCTTAGGTCTTTTGATAAGTAAATCCATGCTGGGTTTTTTTTCCTTCCTTCACTGCATACAGCTGGCTGTTTGGGAGGGAGGTAAAAATGTTGGTCTACCAGGATTTCTGCCTCCGTGGTTCATTTAGGAGAGAGGGTCAGATAGCAGGGATGTCACAGCTGCAGCATTGCCAGCAGTCTCATTTAGTGCTGCGCTGTTGAGAGTAGGCAGCTGGGAGGCAGTATCAGGAACCTCCCCTTCCAGCTGTTTGAAGGAGGTGGGCCCATTTGCCAATCAAAAAGCATAAATCTTTGCAAGATCAGTAGTGTGTGGCATGAGAGAAGGGGACTCACTTTCAGTCTTGGTAACACCTGCCTCCCCTTTGCCTTTACAGCCCCCCAAAAGCAATGTTAAACCTTGCTCTGCTTTAGCACCCATCCTTTTTCCTTTGGGGCTGCCTGGGGTCTGGCAGCAAGTAGAGATGGGGTAGCAGTGCCATAATCTCAGCCTTGAAGGGATATCCCAGAAGCTTACGGTAACAAACCTCTTCTGAGCACCACTGCCCCAGCAAAAAAGGGTAACAAAAGCATGAAATACATCAGCATTAAAATACTAAACTTTGACATAAATTCATGATGTTAGAGATCTGTGTTAAAGATTGGCATCATCCTTCCCAGCACATTGCTGCTTTCTTCAGAATGAGTCAGACTTTCCCTAAGCCACTTTGAGCTCTCCTTGCCACTGGAACTGCCACTCCTTTGACTGAGGCTTCAGCTCAGCAGTGCCCTTGTCTGATTTCCAGCTGCAGGGCTCTGCAGTAAAGATGGCATCTGTCATCCACCCAACCAGCTTCCTCTCCTGCAGCTTTTAAAGCAGCTACACCCAGAACTTTGTCTTTCATCTTGTCTTTCAAGCCTCTTTCTCAGGGATTTCAGCAGGGACAAGAGCTTTCTCTGGCCAGTTCTATTTCGCTCTGCCACTTAGAAGCATGGCTGTGTTTTGTCACCAGTCCTTTTGAGACATGTGAGGAGAAGGCAGCTGCCAAACCCTCAGTCCTGCACCTGTAACATGAGGACGTTAAGGAACATGAAACAGTTGATTGCCGTCTCCTTTGCCATTCTCTTCTGTCTAATGCCAGCAGATACCAGCCCTACCTAAGAAAGGAGACCTAGGATCCCTTGTGAATGGGAAAAGATGTAATAATTTATGATAGTTTGGGACTAATCCCTGAACCCAGTTCTGATTACCAAAGCAAGGGCCAGCCTGGAGGAGGAAGGTGGCAGCACCGTTCCCTCTCAGCCAAGGCACCTGACAGAGACCAGGTTGCAGCACCCACTGAGCCCTGTCCATCAGAGCATAAACCACACAACAAAGCCAGAGATTCAGCCATTTCATAGAGCTTTCTCTAAACTCTCTCTAAAGAAAAAGAAGAAAGAGAAAAAAGAAAAAGAGCCACCCACCCAAATCAAATGACAGGCCAGGCCCTTTCAAACTGAACTTGTGAGGTCTCCAGCTGCCCTACATAAACCCTGCCTGCCTCATTACTGTCTTTCAGGACTTCAGAAGAGAGGGGCAGGAGCCTTTGAACTGCCCCAGGTCTAACAACCAGGCCACAATACTAAGCTGTCCCCAAGGGCCACCATGCCCCACTGATCTGGCAGCAGCCCCCAGGTGCCACCCACACAACTGTTGCAGGTACTTCTGGAGCTGTAAAGAGAAGTGTCAGGGCATGCGAAACACAAGGGCTCTCTGACCCTGCTCCAAGACAACAGAGGCCACTATCCCTCTGAAACAGAATTCCCACCAACCTAATTAATGAAAGCTTTATCAGCAGATTGGCTAATCATAAACTTATTAAATAATTAATTGAGTTCTGAGGCCATGTGTCAGATTTCCAGACTGTGGCAGCCCCATGGAGGGAGGGGTCATGTCAGTAATCCTGTTAGGGGAGCAGGTTTGCTGTGTGGGACAGCTCTCCAGCTGAGCCAAGTACCCAGGATTGCGGCTCATGGATCGAATAGCAGGAAGAGGCAACCTGAACTGTACATATCCTGTTCTTCTGAAGAGTTTCATAGTAAATGGGCAATTCATCTAGTGAAGCAATGCCTGGAAGTCCCCTTCTGGGGAGCAAAGTAATTGGAGGGTGACATGTCCTCCAAATACTCTGCTCACAGTTTACTCTCCTTCTTTATCTTTCCCAGGGAAGAAAACAGTAGTGTTAACCAGTCTAGTTGCCTGTCTCCATCTGCTTTCACCTTACTGGACAGAAAATACAGAATTTTGTTTGAAATGCATAGGTTTATAGAAACCAAATGCAGCAGATGATAAAGCAGAATGGATCAAATATACAACATTTTGCTGCTAAAGAAAGCCAGAAACATGGCTTGTACTGTCAGCTGCTGTTCAGTCCTGGTAAAAAAAAAGGCCAAGAGTCCTTTCCAAGCACAATGCTAGAGTCAGCATGCTGTGAGTCCCTTCTAAGTTCATGTGCTGCCTGTGGCATTATCATTTAGGACTTTATTTGTTTTGCCTACTGATAGAACTCAACAAGTCATTCCAAGCAGAGCTATCTGCCAGCTATCTGAAACTTTCTCAATGACAACATATTAAAAATATGTTAATTATTATTTATTATTTTATTATTATTTTAAATCTGTAGTTTCTGTAGGCTATATAAGACATGTTCTCTCCAGTAGATCAATCTTTAGCATGAAAGTGTGGACATTTGACTAAGTGTCTATGCAGTTCAAGCCTACTATGTCAGACTCTATCAGTGGTTTTTTATACAAATACACACTGTATGATGACATCCTGTGTAACCAAATGCTATGAATATTTAGCTAAGCAAGTTTGTACTACTCTCCTAAATACGCATCACATTTACTACATGCAACAGTAATCTTAATGCTTCTTCACAGATCATCAGAACTCATAATAAATGTGATGAAGGCTCTGATATTACCTCTGTGTATCTGGAGATTGTGCCTATAGCATAAGTGATGTTTTAAATTAATTGAGCTATTTAAGTGAAGAGAACTAAATTGCTCTTAAAAGACTCTCTTTTGTTGTTTTTTTTTTCTCTCTCTTTTTTGACTGTCACATCATTTAGCAAGGTCAAGCAACTGGCTTTGACTTAAACCTGTGTTCAGTTGAGTAAAAATAATAAGGGGACATTTGTAGAAGTTCTTCCCAGGTGAAGTAAATTAATTCTCTTTGTGCCTTTAAAATACATTAAAAGAGAGCTTAGCTCAGTTTTATGGATCAGGTCTTTTAGAGATCAGTTTGAAAACAGAAACTTTTTAGCTGCACTTGTCAGGATACAAATGCTTCGCCAGATATCTAACTTTGTTCTTCTGGCTGGCAGAAAAAATATTGTTTGAAAAGTAAATGAAAATATTAAACAAGTCCCTTTCTGAAGGTGAATTTGGAAAATGGGAAAAAATTGCATTTAAATATTGCCAGTGTTGTTCATATATTCCAGTTTTGACAGTGATAAATGAAATCCTTATATGCAATATTTTGCAGCCATTAGGAATAAAAATCTCAATCCTTTAAAATTAAGGGAAAAAGCACATGCTGAATGAGAACAAAAGAAATGCCCTTGTGAGGTGGGAGCTGCGACAATAGATGCCTTTGAAATCAGGACAGAAAGGTGTTGAAAGATGAAGAGAGATTAATTGCTGCCTGCTGCTATGCTCTCACAAGCTGTCTGCATAAAATGGCTGCAGAGACAGCTCGAGCAGAGGACTGGGAGCAGGAATCCTTGTTCTGTGCTCCTCTGCTGCCACAGATCCTCTGCATGGCTTTAAGGTAAGCCAGCAGTAAAACACAACTTACTGTTTTTACAAAGATGATTCACATTTGTATTAAGCCATGAAGAGGTAAAATGTTCTGTGTGTTCAAGATAGTGTTGGTTTGGGGTTTTTTTACTAAAGTGTACAGCCATGAGGTTTTCATTACAGGAAATTACCTGCTCTCTTCTGGGGCAAAGCCAAATAGTGGGTGGAAGCAGGGAACCCATTCCTTCCCATAATCACATGAGGATCAGAAAAATGAAATATGGGGCTGGGATAGCATGGCTAGGGAATGAGGACATGCTGCTGGGAACATAAAGCCATTTTTGGAGATGCGTGGTTTAAATAGAAGACAGCTTTGGTTGGGACTGGAGCACTCCTTTACACGTTATCCTCTGTGCTAAGGAATAGTGTGGTGTTTTGGTGTGGGTTTGCTAAAGGCGAGTGCAAAATAACATCATCCAGGCCCTCAGAAGCTTCTCAGTAACTTGGACAGGCAGCATTCTAGCTGAGCATTACCTCAGAATGAGCCCTGCACTGCTGTGCATGCAATGCACTGGCTACTGCTGATAGTAGCTCTCATGCAAGAAGTTAAGGGCTGCATCCTTGAACAAGAAGACACGGACATTAACTGTGTAGTCCCTTGGTAATTTACCAGTTCTCAGTCAGACCTTCTTGGGGGCTGAAAGGAGCTTAAAACCACTCCCAGCCCACTGGTGTTTGTGCCAGTTCTCAGCCATGCCAAAGGCACACAGCAGCAGGTAGATGAACAGAATGTATGGAAACACTGCTATTTGATCTTGAGAACCTGGCCCAAGAGGGACCTTGGAAGACAGATTCATACATCTTCCTAGCCAGCTCACACAGCTGGAGTTAAAAACTAGAAAATTGTTTGCTATTTTCCCCTAGTTTGTCTGGGTCAGAAAAATAGCATGCTTCAGCTAAGAATACTGTGTTTCACCCAGGTTGATAGTTGGGTGACGTAGTTGTCTGACCCTTGCTATCTGAACAGTCTTTTCTGAAACCAGTGAAACAATCTTTATTCAGATGGCATGTCTGGAATAATCAGTGCTGATGCCTTATCTGTGTCAGCTTGAAACCATATTCCCCATATTCATAGCAGGGGACTGGCCACTGATAGGTCGTTTTTGTTTCTGCTACACCTGTTTGTTTAGTAAAAGTCACCTTTCTTTTGCCTTTTTTTTCAATGCAGGTAGGTACAACCATCAGCTGCCCTAATGCCACCCACTTGGTCACATTTACACTCCAGGGAGCACTGAGATCAGCATGGTCCTATCACACAACTTTCTTACACCTTCCTTTCCATGCAGCCTGCAGGCAAAGCCCAAATTTATGTACATACCCTGAAATCCTCTCCAAGCAGTGACACAGTCCTCAGTGATAAATACTCTGTCAGAGGTGAAAGATAGAGAAGATTTCAGTGTTACCTAGATTCATGCTGATGTCCCCCAGCTAAGCGATGCAAGTGAACTGAAATCAAGACTTGGGCTTGAAGAAGCTGTAGACAGCATTTCATTATTCTCCTTTCATTTGCTCATGAATCTGTTCATCATTCAGCAGAATTTGAGCAGATGTATTAATTTAATTTAGTGTGTAATTTAAATTCTCAGCTTACTTGAGAAATCAGAGTTCGTCAGGGAATCAGGCCTCAGCCTCAGAAACAATTTAGCTGACTGTGGGGGACAGAGAGAGAAATACATCCCAAAATCTCATCTCATTAACCTTGAAAATGAAAAAATACAGCTCTGTCACACTGGAATAATTTCTCCTTGTCTTGCCACTGCAGCAAATCCTATAGGTCCACACTGCATTGCCCCCATAGCAGGAAGCTCCATCTTCTCCTGGTCAGACAGGACCAGGAGAGAAGTCATTGAGTTACTGAGGTCCAGCCAGCAGCTCTCAGCTGACAGGAGCAGTCAGCATCTGCTTGTTCCACCCCGCAGTGCAAAGGAGGCAAATCAGCCTCATCCTCCTTAAAATAGTGTTTGTGCCAGTCAGGCTGCCTCAGCTGAGGGGGCTGCAGGTAGTCAAGCACAGTGACAGTGTGGCAATGGCATCCTAAACCACTCTCCACCCACCACTGTCTGATCATAGCCAGACTCACCCACTATCTTGGAACAAATAGAAAATCTGCAGATTTGGGGTGTCTGATTCTCCAAATAGCTCTTCAGCGTAGTACAGCATGATGTTCACCAGATTCCTGCTTTATCTGATTTGCTTTATGTCACAAAAGGAGCAGCTCTGCAGGAGACTCAAGCATATGACTGCTTTTGGCATTTCTGCCTTGGGGAAGATAGTAGGCAAAACTGAGGCCACTCCTACATAGCAACATGCACCAAACAAACGGTTTAGCATTTCATTTATTTAAAAAATTGGGAGATGTTATTAAAACTGGTTATGATTTTGTTTAAATGCTGAAACCAGAGAAATAATTTTAAGGATTCATTCAAGTCTGATTTTTAGTTTAGACACATTTATGTTAAGTCCATTCTGCTTCCCATGCTCCATTACTATTTTCTCTCATCATAAAGCAGCTAGACAGACCCTGGCAGCTGAACAGGTAACCATTTTAGATTGCACTAAGTCATCTCAAGCAGTACTTGAAATGATTGATTAGGGCTGTAGGTGTTCCCATGATGAGGGGAGAATTCAGCTCCTCTTGACTCTTTCTAAAGAGGCTCCCTATGGGGGCGTGTGTCACTTGTCAGCATGCAGTTATCTGTCCATCCACCCTCTGACACATCCTGGATCAGGCAGGTGAGTGAATACTGGGACAGGGACAGTTTGCTGAGTTTTTGGCGTGCTGGGGCACTTTTTTATTAATTTTGCAGGCAACTATAATAGGAGACCATTGCCAGACACGACACAAGGCTGGGTTACTTGTGGTGCTGATTGTGCCTACAGCATGTATTTCCTTTGCTGCTTTATACTTAGGTGTTATCCCTGCCTTACGGAATGCTCCATGGTTTGCTTGGCTTGTCACCAGCAGAGCTTACTTTGAAGCAGCGCTTGGAACAGATGCTGAATGGCTCAGATGGAGTCAGCAAGCAGCACAGGCTAGTGTGGGGCAAGCAGGAAAGCAGTGGTTTATTCTTTAAGCAGATGCATCTTCCCTTAAATGGTTGTTGTGGTATAAGGGAGAAAGTGTCTTGAAAGTGACAAGGTGAACAATAAAGGAGGGGCAGATGTGATATGGTTAGCAGATCCAGACGAAAGGCTGTTTCCCATGCTGTTCAGAGTAGTATAGTAGTGTCAAAAGGATCCTGGACCCCCCTCCTCACATACACACATATGCACTCATGTGCTGGGCCATGTATTCTTCTTCTGACACAAAAGCCAGGATTAGCTGAAGTGGAACCGGTGCAGCCAAATTCCCCCATGAGTCAGACTGACAGCGCAGCTTTCTGTATTCTCCAAGTTCTCCACAGAAACAGAAAACTGCTGCTTTGCTTCACTCAAGCGTGGAGACAGGTGGATTTTCTGTGGTGGGGTGACCCTGGCTGGACAGCAGAAGCCAATCAAAGCTTCTCTATCACTCAGCTAGACAGAGGAGTAAAAACACAGCAATAGCATGGGCTTTCCACAGGGTCACAGCCTCTTTCAGGCACCCACCTGCTCTGTTGTGGTGTCCTCCATGGACTGCAGATGGATCTCTGCTCCATTATGGACCTCCATGGGCTGCAGGCCTGTCTCACCATGGGCTGCAGGGGAATCTATTCTGGTACCTGGAGCAGCTCATCTTCCTGCTTCTGTACTGACCTGGGTGTCTGCAGGGCTGTTTCTGACACACCCTCACTCTTCTGTCTGGCTGCAGTTGTGCAGGATTTTTCCCCCTTTCCTAACTGTGTTATCCCAGAGTCTCTGCCACCATCGCTAATGAGCCCAGCCATGACGAGCAGCAAGTCTGTCTTAGAGCCAGATGGCATTGGCTCTGTTAGACACAGGGAAAAATCCAGAAGCTTCTCAGACAACCCACCTGTGCAACCTTCCACTACCAAAAACTTGCACACAAACCAGACAGGTCACACAACACAATGATCCTGCTAATGATCAGACAGGCTCTTCAGACTCCTAGTTGAATATGTTTTGTGATGTCAAAGGCACACACAAACTGCTTCATGCCCTCCCAGCCTTCTCTGCTTGTCCTGTTTTGAGCAAAGGAAAACCAGTGAGAGGCTCTAAGTCAGAAATACAATTTATTGGAGAAAAAGAAAGAAGTAAAATAAAGAATACAACCTGACACCCAGTTAGTTAGGTTGATGGTAGCAGTCCGGATAAAGTGGTCTGGTTGAAGCAGTGATCCTGTAGAAAGGTCTGGTAGCTCCTGTCCTCTGGGAGTCCAATGGGTAACTGCTCCCGTGCTGTCTTAGATCCTGGATTATATCCAGGTGGGAATGCTTGGCTCCTCCCCTTGGGGGGATCATTTCACAATGGGATGACATCATTCTGTGAGTCATGCGATGGGTCCTTAATGGCCCATTGAACAGAGACAGCTTCCAAAGGGAGTTATCTATGAGTCATGCGGAAAGGCGTTGGTGGGGCCATTAACAGAAGATAAGGGAAACAGTGCCCCGCACGGTTTCAACAGCCCATGAAGATGGTGATGGAATACATACTTTGGGCACATCTTACATTTTAACCTGGGACACTGCTCTATCCTGCTTCTTGAAGGAAACTTCTGTCTGGAAAATTAGTGGAAAGCCAGAAGGAGCCTGGGTATGGTTAAGGTTCCTCTGTCTGTTTCAGCCCTGCTGGTGTTGCTGATGATTGTACACAAGCCATCACACCTACACGCACAGTGTATTCAGCCACCTGTAACCATTTCATCAGCATCCTAAAGCATTGGCAGCTTGTCTTAGTGCAGTGTATTTGTAGTCAGCGCCAGAGCTTCTGATGGAGATGAGTGGAAATGGGGTTGTATTTAGTGTTGTAAGTATTTGCCTCCATAGTCTTGCTTTATCTCTCTCTAAACAGCAAAATTCATGTTGCCTCTAAAATATTAGCCTTTTATTCTGGAGACAGAGGTAACCAATGCATTTGCAAATTCCATACTGAGAAATTACTCTGATTTAAGGATTTGGTTTCAATCCTGGATCAGTCTCTTAGTTGCTCAAGCCAGAGTGAGTTATTAATCCAGTCCTTTTCCTGCCAGCTTCTGTGTGCATTTACTCACCTCTGCTGTCAGCAGGAGCAGGTGGGTATGGTTTGTAGGTGTGTGTACTCTTGTCCCCATGTCACTCATCATCACAATCTGTTGGCATTTCTGCTGCTTTTTTCTCACTCAAGAAAGGGAGCCTTGGACATGTGTCCCCCTGCTCTGACTTGTGAGGAAGGGAAACTGTTGGCCCACCTTGAACTTGAACACCATAGAAACATGCTTTTCCACAACAAGTGGGAAAAGCTGCTTTTGTCTCTAAGAGGGGACAAAATCTGAAAAAAAAACAAGAAACAAACCCGAAAAAAACAAAAGGGGATGGGGGGAAAACCAACAGAATTCACACATTGTAGGAGAAGCAGAAGCAAAATAAATTCACTATTCAGGTTCCTCAGCAAGCAATTTGGTACACCTGTTACTCAGGCATGCCACAAAAGTAGTTTCCAGTGTTTTCTCACACTCTGGAGATTTTTTTAACTGATTTTTTAAACTTAATTAGTTTTTTTTAAATTTTTTTTCTCATTCCTGCCTTACTGATCCCACGCTCAGCTTTTCCATACAAGCCTTGTCTGCCATTGCACAATGAGATTGGGGCAGTTAGCGCAACTTTTGTGACTAGCTGGTAACTCAACACAACTGATCTCCCACAAGAAAGAAGGAAGGACTTTGAATCAGAAGATTTAATATCAATTTATATACATCCCTGGGTTTCCATCCCTGCTGGAGGCAGAGCCGTATTAGTACAGCACAGTATTGGGGTTCATGTAGCAACCAGCTGCAGACAGGGACAAGGTCTCTGCCCACTGTCTGCCTCAGCTGGGTTTCAGCCAAAAGCTCCAAGACCTGTAAGGTCTCGGACACCAAGATTTTAGTGTGTTGCTGTCAACAGACTGCTGTCAGTGAAGGTAGATCAATTTTAGTCACCGGTGACCTTGGAGAAAGCAGGACACAGCTCATCTTTGCAGCGTCCCTCCATCAGAAGTGGCAAGTTCATGTCCTTTGCTGTTAATTCTGCTGTGCCTTTTGCCACTATCAGATCTGGACTTTTTTTATGGTGCCCAGCTAGACTGTTGCTCTAATGTTGCTTTTCCCATTCCTATCTCCTATGCAGAGAAGCAGAGGGAGCTGGCTCGGAAGGGCTCCCTGAAGAATGGCAACATGGGAAGCCCAGTTAATCAGCAGCCCAAGAAGAACAATGTGATGGCACGAACAAGGTAAAGGACTGGAAAAGTACTGGCAGCTGTGTTCTGAACTGCGATACCTAATTGTCCTGGGGTGGTCAAGGACGGTGTTCATTACATTTGCCTACTGCCAGCCACACTGCAAGAGCAGTGATGGCCCTTCCTGGAGCTAGTGGGCCCAAATACTCTGTGCTGTGTTGCATCTCAGCCCCTGGGAAGATGTAGGGACAGCTGAGCCCAGGATCAGTGGTATTGCAGCCTGTATAAGGCAGAGGCACCCCAGCCAGGTTAAAATCGGGATTGTCAGAACCATCCTGCAGGTTCTGAGTAGTCTCCTGCCAGTGGGAGAGGAGCTGTGCTGCATCATAAAACACAAACTGGTTTAGAGCTTAGTTCTGCCTTGGTTGCTTTTGTCACTGTAAGTTCCACTACTCCTTTTTGATGGTAACCTGTTCTGCTACTGACAGATTTAATGAGGGCTTGTAACTAATCCATCTTTGTATGTGTTTCTATGTACCCCCTCCACCCTTGGAACAGCACAGTCACACTTTGCTGGAGATGCTTTGGAAGAACTCTGTAAGAGATTATTAGGCAGTGCTACAAGTTGCTATAAACAAAGACATTCTGAGCTGAATATTTTCTTTTAGGGTATTTTAAATTTTTTTTTTTGTGCAGACTTTAGTACACCAATGTATTACTTTCCTGTGTTCAGAAGGGAGGAAACCCCATGAGCCCACAGGACTGCCTGCTTTGTATGCTGCTAGAAAGGTGGCAGGTTTTAGTGGAGGACCTCACTAAAAATGACAGAGGAATCTGCAGAATGCTAGATGTTTACTGATGAATGGGAAAGTTGCCTGGATTACCATATATTAAGTAGAATAGGAGCTGCAGGTCATAGCCTCTCTATATGCAGTGCATCTGAGAGATGAGATTTCTTGTTCACACTAATTCCCCAGACCCATAATACTAGCCATAAATCCTAACAAGACTTTGTCAACTTTTAATTGTAAGCCCCTGAAATACAGGTGGAATATGCTGCATTGCTTCATCTCTGTGTTCAGGTATTGAGGCCATATAAAAAACCTTTTAGGGCAGCAAGAAATTCAGGAACTGTGCTCAGCTGGGTTTTCCATGCCCACTGTTCCTCCTCATCTTCCAAGTACATTCTGGAAAGACTTGTTTTCTTTTAGCAATAGGCTGCAAGCCAGCATCCTGAGAGGAATGGTAGCAGATTTCCTTCTTGAGAGTTTTAGAAACACTGAAATTAGTGAAGGAAGATATTAAGGGAGAGAAAATGGGACAAATAGAGGTAACATGAGTGAATTTTACATGGAGAGATTGTTGTTTCCAAGCTGCCAATAGAAAGAGCAGAGTAGTGACACCTAATGACAAAAGATTTCAAACAGCCAGCTTAGTTTTATTTCACTTAAGGACATCCGAGCACCTCTGAATGGTTCAGTCTTGTCACAGACAGGGCAACACCAGCAAGGCAGAAATGCCACAAGCTTGTTCAAGCAGCTTTTTACAGGGTAACAGTTGCAATATAATGGGATATATTCCAGGAGGATACACTGCAAAACTTTCAGAGTATGATTTAAGTCTGAACTGTTGGCTTCCTCAGCTCTCTGCAGAAGAATAAGCTAAAGCCATTTTCCCCTTTTTGACAGTTCTGCTCTTCTCATCAAATATGTTTTCCTTTGTGCTTTGCCTCTCCTAGTCTCTACCTCATCATTCTTCCCCAAGGCCTCTGTTATTATGCATTATCCCTGTGGATTTTTGACATCCAGCCTCTAGTACAAGGTTGCCTTCACCATTCAGTCCTCTTCTGGGACAGGAGTGCAGCCAGCCTTACAGATGACAGTAATTGGATCCATAACACTCTCAATCTCCCTAAAAGCAAATTAAATGTCAATGACGTAGGGGTGATGCTACATTCTTCCTATGAGCACAGACAGAGCCCACATCCACACCACCTGAACACAGCTGGATGCTACAGTCCACTCAGGGTCACCTAAACTTGGATCTTGGTCCAACTTGGGTTGCTTCAAACGTGCAAAAACAGAAAAACAGAGAAGCTTATACTGGGACAGCTGAGGACAAAAGCAGCTACCACTGCTGCCCGACTTTATTCCAAGGACAATGGGAAGTGGAAATAAGGACAATCAGGATGTGAGGGAAAGATTTAAATCAGGGGCAGAGACACTATAATAATTTTTGTCTGTTGCAGTTAAATTGAAGATTTTTTTTATTATTAAGAAAAAAGACATTTCTCAAGAAGATATAGTGGGTTTTTTTTCATCAAATAAATATCACCACAGTGTTCTCCTCCTAGATCCCTTGAGAGTGCTTTGTCCACTGATGATATTTAATAACAACTGTCAGTGTGTATGTATGGAGCAGGGACTAGAAAACTGGAGAGTGAAAATGGGAGTCAGTACTTCTGATATCTGTACAGGCAAACTTGTGCTGCCAAATCTCAGCTTCAGTTCCAGGCATCTTTTCTTCTTGACTTCCTGCCTACATGCCTCAGGAGCAGAAGGACTGTCCAGCTTCTGTGAGAAGGGCTGCTGAATTTTGCAAGTAGATCCCATTTTCTCCTGGTGCAGCAGTTTCAAAATTCTGCTTCAGGTTTTAAATTAATTTATTTAATTTATGTTTCAATAAACACAGTAAGAAAATATAACTAATTGTGAACATATATATCTACTTTGTTATAGGATTTGATATATCTTACTCTCCCTGAGCCTGTCCACTGACAATGCTTGCCAGGACTTCGTATTTCTAAAATTGTTTATGGCTTGCAATAATTTTCTGTGCAGAAGCAGGAAACATTTCAGGTAGTTAGAGAGTAGTTGGAGCATGGATGAGATAGATTATCATCTTTAGATTTATATTTCCTAAACTCTTAGTGAAACATCATTGTGCATCATGGTGTGTTGTTGAAGACCACTTGGGAGAAAACCTGAGTTATTGAAAGAGAAGATTTTTGTCACTCTGATGTTTCTTACCTGCTGAACAAAGACTCTTACTCCATTTTCTGGGTTTAGTTAGTCTTATTTTAAATGTGAACCAAACTATTTTTGCAGTTTTTTGGGTGAAAGAACTCTGTTGTAAACAAGATACCATTGTATTAACATACTTTCCTTACCCTAGAAGTTCTGAAGCCTGCACTCCATTTCACAAACTCTTCCAGGCAGTTAAAGGTGCAGAGTCATCCTCAGCCTTTAACATTTCTGATTAACTGAAAGTCATCACAAAAAAATGGAATTTAAAAAGTGCTGGTCTGACTGGTTTCTTATGCTGGGCACACCAGCTCAGATTTATGATGTTATTAAATTTAGGACTGAGACCTCAGAGACCTCAGAAGTGTTGTGTTATTCCCAAGGTTCTGGATGGGGATTCAGAAAGAGACTCCACATAATATCCCTGATGTCCAACAGCAGATCATTGGGATCACTAGTCCTCTGGCTTCCCCTAGCTTCCTTCTCCTATTCACTTACTGCTGGTGTCAGGTACTCTTGCCAGGAAAAAAACAGGCAACACAAAAATGAGCAATCTGATATGATAAGCAGTGTTAGCCAAACAGGTCCTCCAGAATGAAGTGCATAGTGTCCCTTTTTTTTTTTTTCTTCCAGGAAGGGATATGTTTCCAAGGCATGCCCAGTGTTAATCTCTGTGAAACTACTGTAGGCTACCCAGAGATGGCTTGCTCCCTCTGAATTGCACCCATTTAAACGTCTTCACCAATAAGTAGGGGCTTGCAAATAAGTGAAATGTGGAAAGCCAACTATCACATAGCTTTATGCTAGGCAGTGTGTGGTGCTGAGCTTTACTGTGTGGTTAATGGACAACATTTAATTATTTCAGGCTCGTCATTCCCAATAAAGGCTATTCATCATTAGATCAGAGTCCAGATGAAAAGCCACTGGTAGCCCTGGATACAGACAGGTATGCAAAAGGTTAAAAAGATGATATACATGGCAGCTTAAGTGAGTTTTCATGACAGAGGGCAGCTCTCACACTCTTCCCTCCACTGTTCTCTCTGACCTTTGCCATGGTGGGTCTCTGTGTGAGGACAAGTGAGAAGAGCTGTGAGAAAAGAGCACTGTGATGGAAAGACCTGAGGGTCACAGATGAAAGCTGCTCTACAGGCTCCCTTGATGTAGCTTATCTGTGCCTCAAGAGCAGTTTCGTGGCACAAGAAAGATAGGACTAAGTGGAGAATACAGGTCTCATCTAACCAATTCCTTCTTTTCTTTATCTTATACTTCCCTGCAGTGATGATGACTTTGATATGTCCAGATATTCCTCCTCGGGATACTCATCAGCTGAGGTGAGTTATACTCTCTCTTGCCATCCTTGCCATGAATGCAAAAAACAGAGCAGACAGAAATGGCTTAGACTGGCCTTGCATAGGCAGAAATGGCTATACAGCAAATTTAGTAGTGGTTTAGGCTCTGTGAGTCTGGAAGGGGCCATGGCAGAAACTGTATCATGTTACTTTCTTCCCTGGTGATCCAGTTGGCTCTGTATCCTCACTGCCATGGCACAGAGACCTGCCTATCAGCAGTTTTCACAGCTGCCTTTGGTTTCACTCAAACTCTACCTCATTCTGCTTAGTCCTGCCATAACCCATGAGGTTCAAAAGCATCATGCTGTCTGCTATGGCAGCTCAGCAACTGTACACACGCCAAGGACACAAATAAAGAATCTGAGGGTGTGCTGTGATTTCCAGTTATTGGAGTGGTCAGGGTCACCCAGTGTGTGTTTACTTGGAGCAGGCAGAAATTCCAGGGAGGACTTGCAGACATGAACTCTTGCCCTTTCAAAGAGAAGAGACAGGAAGTTCAGACTTGTTAGTTCCTCTGCATTGTTTCTGAGTATATTCCAAACTCTCTCTTGAATTTGTGGCTCAGCCTCTGGATACTGCTCCTGTCGGATTTTGCATCCAAGGTGCTGAGCAGCCATTCTGCCCACAAACTGCTCAGAACTCTTCCCCCTTGTATGTCTTCCTTGGGTGAAATACCTCTGAAACCCTGGGAAACAGCCAAGAGCAGTGGCCATAAGAGATGACCTGAGCTGTACAGAGATGACCTGAGCTGTACAGATCCGGTTAGACAGCACTTGAATCTGAGATCACAGAGCCAAACTTTACCACCTTTTAACTGCTATAGTGTGCCCCAGACTGAGAGAGGGAACTGCCCATCTGCCAGTAAATATTATTATTACATTACTTTAACTGAGGCTTGTCCTCAGGAAAAACATATTCTGGAACAAAATAGTGTATCTCATTCTAGATATTCCTATTTCTGGAGAAGCTAGTACCCTCCCCTCACTTAAGGTCAAAAACTAGGACTACGGGGATGTTGTTAATGGGGCTATGTTAATGATGGGGAAATACATTCCAGAATACATGACCTCCTTCGTCTTCTGACCAACAGAAGTTAGAAGTCCCAAGTGTTTGACTGTCTTTCTCTTTGTCTGTAGCAGATCAACCAAGACTTGAACATCCAGCTGCTAAAGGATGGGTACCGGTTAGATGAGATCCCAGATGACGAGGACCTCGACCTAATCCCCCCTAAATCGGTCAACCCTACCTGCATGTGTTGCCAAGCCACCTCCTCCACCGCCTGTCACATCCAGTAGTGAGGCCGGCAGGCTGTGATCAGTGCTTTCCACTATAACTGTAAAACTTAACAGCCATTGCTTCCTCCTATGGTAGGACGTGCACCTCTTTGTGTTCATGGAGCCAGGAGAAACCAAAAAATTCATTTTATGATTGGTTGATAACTTATTTTAAACTATGGTAAAACAAAAGAAAAGTTGCTCAAAGTGCCAGGCAGTGCCTGGCAGAACTGACTGGTCTGGAGACCGAATGCAGAGGGGTCCAGAGATACCTCCTTGGTTTGTTTAGGCACTGGGGATATTTTGTAAAGTGTCTTTTTCCAGAATGGGAGAGGTCAGATGGGACTTCAGGTGATCCTGCCCACTGAAACCAATCCACCTGCAAGATTAGGGCAAGTTGGAGGTATCAAAGTGTTTTACCAATGAGAGGAAGTCAGTTCTTAAT
Source organism: Pycnonotus jocosus (assembly GCA_013400435.1). NCBI lineage: Eukaryota > Metazoa > Chordata > Aves > Passeriformes > Pycnonotidae > Pycnonotus > Pycnonotus jocosus. The sequence goes on from VWYP01011351.1 coordinate 22,849, forward strand.
TCATTCACTAAACCTGTTTCATTTGCATAACCAAAATTATATTATAACTGGGGCACAGGAATGGGGACAGACCAGGGCATCCTTTCTTATGGCAAGGCTAGCCAGGACTAGCATGACACAATTCATTCACTTGCAAAAGGGACAAGTAGGTGACATTTCACTGTGAGTCAGTACTAGCTAGAGCTGTTGTGTCACATAGCCAATGCAATCTATCCTTAGCACCACATTAAATTACCACCAAACACATCAGATTTGATCTACAATCCACTCATCCACTTCAAGGATTTGCTCATTGCCCGGGAATACCAACCATACTTGTAACCTCAGTTCAGTCACATATTGTGACTTCAGCCTGTATTTAATCCCTGTGTGACCCATCTCTTTCCAAAAATCTTAAACTTCGTTCAACTGAGAAGGAATGAATCTTGCATGAGTCAGGACTAGAGATGTACAGCCTGAACAACAGTGCTGGAAAAGCTAGTTGAAGAAAACACATTTTAACACTGCTTGACTCTTGATATTCTCTTGACACTGTGTCCCTGGGTGCCTGTGGGAGAGACTCATTAATGCTGAAGTCATCAGTGCGGTGGGGTCAGACTTGAGATGAATTTTCAGCAACAGCAGATTTATGAACAGCTTCAGCTGAAAGATGCCTGTGAGAGGAAACTACTGTTCACCCCCAGTCTGCCCACTTGTGAGCCAGACATGGTCCCAGGTCAAGAAAGTTGTGTTTTATTTGGTGCTAGAAAAGTTAGGAAACCTGTTACATTAAGTTGCTGGCCTGAGCTCCCAGTTCACCAGCAGATTGTTTTGGATGCAGAATCGCTTCTGAAATTAGGGAACATGTCCTCTCACTGGCTTCAGCATATGCAAGGGATGAGCTGGCATTTTTCTTGGTGTTGAAATCTTTTGCCACAGGCACAATTCTAATGTTTTCCTGGCCTTTCAGGAGGAAGGACCACCTGTCATGGGTCATCACCTGCTTTGTAGCCTAGGAAAGAAAAAACTAACAGCAGTTCTGAGCTTCCCATCAGAATTCCTGAGTCACAAAGCAGAGCCTGAGCTGCACCACAACAGACAGATCCCCCATCTGAAGGGAGCTGAGTCTTTAAGAAGTCCTGTTCGTAATTAGCAGGAGATTTTTTTATCATCCTGTGCAGTGCAAAGCTTGATACCAGCCACAGAATGAGTGAAAGAGCAGGCACATGAGATTCCTGGACTTATTTACTTGATGGTATTAACAACTTTTAAAGCTGTGTTTGTCCCTTCTTCCTAAAACAACATGCTGCTACCCTGGTTCCAGGACATAGAAAGAGGGCTTGAATGGTGCTGTTTACTGAGTGTCCCTGCCTCTTCATGTAGAAGTGATGGTTAACTTGCCAACTCCTGTAGGAGTAGTGATTCTCAAGTGAATTATTCTCCTTTTGTCACCACCTGATAGTACTGAGGGGGAATATTTCCAAAATACAGCTCAGGGTGAGGTTATCAAGTTGTCTGGAGGTTGGGGAAGTAGTAGGGTAGAGAGAAAGATAAGAGGGAAAAACATTCCTTAAGGAGTCTTTTTCAATGGGGAATGTAGTCAAAACCTAATAGAAATACTGTGGTCAAACCAAATCCTATAGGACGTGACCAAGGCTCTTCAAATCTTCACTCTTCTGGAGAGGGACTTTGCAGTTCAACACTGGTGTCATGGAATGTCTTCATCATATTTATCCTCCTGGGTTAGTCTCTGTGCCTTCCAGCCAGGCTGCATACGCTCAGCTTTTCCCACAGCCCTTGCTCAGGAGCTCAGAGCATTTTGGAGTGCCTGCTAGAGCAACAAGCCATCTCTTCACCTGGGCGATCTACTGGGGGCTGCACATCCCACAGGTCTCTGTCATGCTGCCATCATAGAATTATGTCATCATCTAGGTTCAAAAACATTCTTAAGACCACTGAGTCCAGCTATAACCAAGCACTGTCCTGTTCAGTCTAGGATAAAATGAGGCTTGTTGTCACTGTTATCTCTCAGGGTTAACACCTTTCCTCTGAGGGACAGACTTCCACTTGGTGGACTTGGAAGTGCTGGAATAACAGTTGAGTTCTATGATTTTAAAGGTCTTTTCCAATCTGAGTGATTCTATGACACCCACTGTCTCATGGCACCATGACCAAATCCTTTTATTGCCCCTGTTGCTGGTTTTTGCTTGCCACGTGCCCTGAGGCATTCCCCAACCCTGCAACTACCTTCAGCCCTTTGTATTTTGTGATGCGCATCTGCTTCTAGCACAACCCTTTAGGGAGGGAGAGAGATTAATTCAGATGCTCCACCTGGTGCTTCCTCCAAGTACAAACTGAAGCACAACTCAAGTGTTTTTGCCTGTGGACAGAAGGAGTTGGTTGCAGAAATAGTTGGTTTGGCATGACAGTACAGGACCATAAAATGGCAATTTTTTGGCTTCTCCTCTCTATGCTTTGTGTTCATATACTTTATTAGGGAAATAATGTAGAAGGGGTGGGAAAAAGTAGTTACCTGTGTAGGGTCATTATCAGAAAGGCTGAGTGGCTTACGGCAATGCACATGTGGCTGTCACAGAAAACTGAACACTAACCCTTCTGAACTGCAGCCCCTTCAGCAGATTATGACCGTGCAGTGCGTTTGTTGGCTCATTATGGAATATTGAGGACTGCCCGTTGGTATGTATCAACCACAGATGAGGTTGGTTTCCCCCTGTGTGGTCTCATGTTCAGACCTTTGCTTAAGCCAGCAGGTTTTCTGTATGCCCTCAGAGTCACAGAATGGGTAAGGCTGGAAGGAGCCTCAGTGGGATCATCTAATCCAGCCTCTCTGCTCAAGCAACCCTTGCTGGAGGTTGTGCTGTGGTGATTTCCTGGGAAGGTGTGGAGACAGATGGCTATCCTGGCACTGCTGTCCTTGGACCAGTCTCTGCCACCATGGCCACAAGGAGGCAGAAGGCAAGAGCACAGACTCTGACTCTGTCACAGCATTTCTACAAATTCCACAGAGCTGCTGGGTACTCTCCTAAATGCAGATGACATACAAGAAAGAAAATCATTCCTTCCTCCAGTCTTTGCACCAAACAAGATGGCCCTCTCAGGCCGCATTTTCAATCCAAAGTTGTACAGAAAACCAAGGGGAGGAATACCGTGGAGTATGAAATGCTGCATTGCTGCCTACCTAAATTACCATGCAAACAGGATGTAAGGATATTGATGCTGGTGCCTCAAAGGAATTTGCATTTGATGCCTCCTAAAGCCAGACTGAGTTTTTGTTAGGAGTTTATGTAATGTCAGTCACCAAATTATGTGAGTTTCAGCAAATCCTTTTCTTTTATCAGATGTTAATCTGATAAAATATCAGCTAGTATCCTTTAATGTGAGCAGGATTTGAACTCTACAGTCTCAGCATGCTGTTCTGTCTCTCTTGTCTGCAAACTCCACATTTCCAGATGACTTTGGGAGGAGGAACATCCTCCTAGTCTTGAGGAAGGTGTATAGACAGTGTGGTCATGTCTGTTTTTCTGGCATTTGTAGATAAACTTCAGCTGAAAGGAGGCTCATGCCCATCGTGAAGGCTCATTTGATATCTTTCCAGACACATCTTGAAGTCAGCTCTTGGAAGAGCCACTGGGTGATATCTGACATTGCTGCATGTCTGTCCCTGATGTGTGCTTGGCCATTGGATCTGCTGTGCTCTTCTGGCTGTCCTGGCTGCAGATGGCTTGCAACTGCAAAAGCAGGTAACCCTTCCTGCTGCAAGGACCTTGAAAGGGACTTCAGGACAGCTTCCCCATAGACAAGATGGACTCAGCTCCTTCTGGTTTGTTTCACCAGCTCTTGTTCCAAAAGGAGGCGCCCACTGTGTTCAGCAGTTCACTGGCTGACACGCAGGTCTGCAATCCTGAGCAGAATCCTTTCCTTTCTGTGCAGAGTCTGATCCTGGGCAGGCCTGCAGGCTGTACAGGAGAATGCAGGAGGCTTGAAAAATGCAATGCCCTATGTGTGACTCAACAGAAACATGAAGATGCTTTTGAAGAAAGGAAGGACCCAGCTGGGCAACAGATGGAAAACAGGAAAAGGAAAACAAGCAATAACTAGAAAGATTGCCAAATGCTGTCTTGGCCTAGGGCAGATCCCAGTTGTCCGAGTTGATCTTTCTCAGTGCAGTGCTGATGCCAGCAGGGAGCAAAGCTTGCTTTCAGATGTACACACCAGAAACACCCTGTCCCTGAGCTGGCACTGCAGCCAAATACAGCCCTGGTGGGTCTGCCGGACTGTTAGAGCACAGAAATGAGATCTGGGGTCCTTGCTGCTGTTGGTATTTGCTCTAACCTCAGGCAAGTCACATCCTTTCTTGATGTCCATTCCCTTCTGGAGCACATGGGAGAAATCCGCCTTCCCAAAGTGCTACTGCCATTCTGCATGGATACTGCCAAGTGTGAGAGACACCACTGATAAGACAGTTCTGCAAGCAGGATGTAAATACCATGCAATAGAAATTTAATTTCTGTTTTCAAAGTACTGCTGTGCTTTCCCTCTGTTTACCATCTTCTGATGTTCCTCACACATGCTAGAAGGCAGGAGAGTGGAAGTTAGTACAGAGGTTGAACATCTTTGGAGAAAGATGTTTGTCAAGGATATGTTATCCAGTTACTTGGCAGCTGACTCTTGCACAACTGGCTTCTGAGTTTGCCTGCTCCCAGAGGGAACATGTACAAAGATTTGGTGGCCCAACAGCACCATCCACTGATATCAAGATTAAGGAATTTAGGAGTGCAGCTTGGGATGGCAAGTAGTAATGAAGGGGAACAGAGGATTGAAAGGCTCATTTTTGGGGTATTTCCATGGCAGTTTCATGCTCTTGCTTTTAGCAGCCATATGATCATTTTACCCTTTAGACTGGTGGTTCTACCTGGGCTCCTCTTTTGCTTTTCCATTTTCACTTAAAATCCACCTAGGGTGTTGCCACTCTTACCTGGGACGCTTTGGCACCTGGCTGCTGCTTGGCTCAGCAAGCTTGGGCTGCATGTTCAAAAGCAACATCTGCATAGACAAGCTGCCACAGGGCTAGCTGGGAAGGCATGGAAAGGTCTTCCTTTTAAGCTGCTTTTCACCTCTAGGCATACTTGTCTCTTCCTTTCAAGGCTCAGCTGTGAGAAGGATTACTCCAAACTGTCCTCATCAGACAAACTCACCTTTGTTACAGAACCACACAAGACCTGAAGCAGAAGGGCCAGGAATTTAGCATAAAGGGAGATTTTGTGCCCTGGGATTATCTACAGGAGATCAGTGGAGGTTTCTCATAGGGATTGTGGTCCATATTTTAACTTCCTGTATTATGCAGCTGAGCTGCTGCATTGCTTCCCAGAAATTACAGCTACATCCCTTCCCTTGCCTCACTTGACATTGCTGGCAGTCCCAGGATGACAGAGCTGAACGCTGCCTGTCTGAGCGCATCTTTAACAGCTTGCTGGGGAGGCAGAGGCTGGGACTGACAGAGATCACACAGAGCACAGCCCCATGGCCCACACAAGCATGCAGCAAACTGTGTCACAGAGCAGCACAGGCACAGGCAGGACAGATTGCAGCTTTCCCTGGTGCCTGTGGAGAATAGTTTTTCCCATTGCTTTAAAGACTCATTTGCCACTGGTGGTGACTTTGAGCCTTTTGCTTTCTCTAAAAAGCTGCTCCAGCAAAAGATGGATTTGCTCCTGGAAGGTGCCCACCTCACTGATAGTGCTTGGCCTGTGGAGATATTTCCATAATAACAAATGGTGATACAGGTGGTGGGATTGGATCAAGGAGTGGGAGGTACAAAATAAACCTCATTAAGATGTGACTGTCGCAGACTGTCACTGGAAAGCAGTGCAGTAGGCACCAGAAAAGAAAAGGCCACTGAAAGGCCATACTAAGTCCCATTGCTGCTAACGTTTTTACCCTCCCAGAGCAGCATTTCTCTTCTAGCTGTCCATGCAGCTGTCCCAGGTGATCTCCCTTGGGAAGAACTGCTCTTCACCCAAACTGCCTTTTTGCTTTTGCAACCTAAATAAGCTGCTACTCCATTTGGTTCCCACCTTCCTCAAGCCTCCATGATTTGGGAGACACAGTTTGTTGAGAGATGTAATACAGACACATGGAAAGAGCTGAAAAACTTGGACAAGCACTCTTCATGACAGACCTTCATATCCACCCCCAGTTCACAGATTTATTTGCTCAGTTTCTTTGCGTGAAGCTGTGGTAGCAGCTGTGTTTAACTTGTGGCTGCCTCTGTCCTAAGACAAACCCCAAGTAAAAATCAGGCCAACTGTAGGTCAGTGAACATGATGGGGTGAGAATCAGACAGGAGGCTAGGATTTCTCTTCACCCACATGAAGGCTATGGGGCTGAGGATTCACAAGGTTTGTGCAAAACCTGGTGAGATCCAGCCTGCCAAGCCAGATGCCTTCACCCTCCTGGCCTCAGTGCTATGGGTCCAGGTTTGCAGATCAGATCCCAGACCTGCCAGCCCACATGCTTCTGGTGTGGGCTGGAGTCCTGCAGCAGAGGCCTTAGTGGGGAGCCTATTGGCTCTGCTCTTGCTGCACTGGGGCAGAGTGCCGTGAGACACTGGTGGGCCTTTAGTTCTGCTAGGAGAAAGACTCTGGTGGAGGATGAAGTCTCTGCAGGGGAGACAATTCAGAAAGTTGGGTTTTTCCCCTCCCCTTTTTGCACTTTTTAAACCCTTTTTACTCCTTCCGCAGAGGTTGTTGAACCTTCAGTTTAATAGGGGAGATGAGCTGCCATTAAATAGGTTTCTGAAGGGTCTGAAAGCAGGTGCTGGCTGGCATGCAGAGCTGGTCTGCTCCTGACGTGATTTCCGAACCTCATTGTCCAACCTATAGCAGAGTCACCCCATGAGCTGGGCGAGGACTGGGGTGGGAGGGCCAGCACTGGCCATCATGCCAAACAGCCATGGCTTCCCAAACTGAAGAAGAATCAGACCAGGAAATGGGGGAAGGAGCAACCACAGTATAAAGATAGATAGTTGTCACAAGTAATCTTCGGTATCCGTGTCCAGTGGTTAGTCCTAGAATTGCAAGCCTTGTTATATTGCACACACGTCCTCCTTCCACTCCCCTTTTCTCAAAGCAGCCGTCGCCTTTCTTCCCCCTGCCCCATGCACTAGTGATGAGCATCAGAGGCAGTTGCACCAAAGTGATTCCCAGCCCAGTTCTGCATTCCGCTTTCCCACCCAAACTCAAACCCAAGACAACCCGGTAGTTGGCCTTCATGAGTTTAGTAATTCCAGTTGGGTTTTTTTCCTTGTGTTTCATGGCTTCCTTCCCATGCACTCCAGCAGGGCAGTACAGGAGGCTCTGATCATGTCCCAGGAAGTTTCTTTGCCCCCGGCGGCACCTTGCAGACATGCACCTTACTGGGAATGTACTGGGTCGATGCTGGTGAGATCTGGCACTGCCGATCTTGAATGGGTGGCAGCTGATGGGGATCCACCCAAGGAAGTTGGCAGAAAGTGGCTACTGTCCCTTTTCTTTTCTTTTTTGAGGGAAAGAGGGATTTTTTTGGCATTACAATTATTGTCCACCTTCCAGTGGCCAAGTTCTGGGCTGCATTAATAATTAGGGTTCATTGGCTGTGCAGGCAGGTGTGGAGCTCTGCACCAACCTTAATAGCAGATGTCGTGGCTGTAGCCAGAGCCTACGTACAGGATGGGTTTCTTCCATGCTGGCAAAGTACTTTCAGCAGGCTCCAGATGGACATTTCTGGCAGACAAACAGCACTCCTCCAAGTCCAGATCAAATCTGCACTTCCATTTTGTGTCCTCAGCATGGAAAAAAATCAACCTAAGCAAATGCCTTCCAGATCTCCATCCTCTGTGTGGTGCCTGGTGCCCCAGGGGAAGGGGTAGTGGGAAGCATTTCAGGGTCACCAAAAGCAAGATCCTTTTTGAATTTATTTAATGGAAATACATTTCAGGACGGGAGAACTCCCGAACTTTATGTCAATCTCAAGAGCAGGAGATGAATTTCTGTCTGTCCTTGCATATAGTGAAATATAGCTGAAAGAGCCAAACGTGAATAGAGTTAAATGTAGGGTTTGACCTGAATAACCTTTTAATTAGGAAGATAAATTTGTTGTAGCTTGACATTAGTCCTTGTTAGGAACCTGCTAATCATTCGACATGCAGAGTGTATTAATGCTGCACTTAACTTGGCCATTGTTTTTTTTAATCTGGTTTTGGGAGCTTTTTCACTCCCAAAGCGTCAATCTGCATCTTGTATGGGTTTTCTTTTATTTCTTTTTCTCTCATTAAGATCATGTAGCACACTGTTGTACTTTTGTTCCCGTCTGTGTAGAGTATTGCCTTAAACAGATAGTTGTGTAATGGTTTGTTTTGGGTTTTCTCTTTTCTACCATCAGTTTTATGCATTAATTTATTTTAAAATGTGGGGGTTTTCTTCAAAAACATGAAAAATGTGTATAATATTTTTTTTTTAACATTTCCATTGCAGTATTTATCATTGTTACTGGTTGTGTGTAGTGTAACGAAATTAATGATATTAAAAAGCATACATATGAAAACCAGCCTGACAGCCTTTTTTTTCATTGGAGCAAACCAGGGTAAGGGGGTGTGGACTGCACCAGCTCCTCTGAGCTCCCAGCAGTCACAGATACTGAAACCAGGGTTGCAGCCTTCATGCCATGGCCTGCTTGGTCCCAGAACCATCAGCTGCTGTGACCTGTGTGAATGGTAGAGGTAACTATTCCAGGACTGGCCAGCAGTGTTTGGGAAACACAAGTCCCCAGGGCAGCAGAAGGCACCCAAGGCTGGACCCAGTCCCTGCATCTGGTGAGAAGCAGAAAGACATCTGTATGACACCAATGGGTGAAATAATCTTTTCTGCAGCCTTGACTCTCAAAGCTCTTGGCACAGGAGCCAAGCCCTGATTTTAAAGTCCAATACGAACAGCTAGAAAACCGGTGGACCACCGGGGATGGAGGACAGCCATGGAGGCCAGTTGATCAGCTGGCAACAAATCTGGTGCAGAATTAGTACTCCCACAACTGAGAGGCTTGGATTCCACTCTGTACAGCGGTCCTCCCCAGATCTGTGCCCTGGGTTGCTCTAAGGCCTGGCAGCTGGGGCAGGGGTAGGCACTGCAGTGTCCATCTTCCCCTCCCAGACTCCCTGGAGGGGCTGGGGCTGATGGAAAGCCTAAACCTGGCTCAACAGAGACTAGTAGGGTGTGAAAATCAAGGGCAGCTTGTTTTCTTCTTCTATAAGGATACGTAATCCACTTTTGCTGAGACTCACTCAGGTGTTCCAGGTTGTCCAGTAGCAAACCAGGCAGGGCTCTGCAGCCCTTCAGGGCACAGGTTGGCATCCCCCCTGCTAAGATGGGTGAGGGTCTGTACCCATGGATCTGCCAAAATGAAGTAGCAGAGGGGCTGGAACAGAGAGCACAGCAGGGCTCTGAATGGGCACTGTGTTACAGGCCAGACCAGAGTAGGGCTTGGCTTGTCCCTGTCCCTGCAGGGGCATCTCTGCTCAACTCCCCAGCTCTGGAGAAAGCAAACCCAGTTTATGCCACTCCCACTCTGGCATGACCTAGCTGCCTCTGCACTGAGGTGGATGAGGATTGCTCACTCAGATTGCAGAGACCATTACTCGGGATGGAACAGCAACCAAGGCATACAGGATCACCCAAATTTTTCAGTTAAAAAGGGGAGACAGGGCAGGCAATAATTTCCCTGGCTACCTCATCAGGCTGGGGCAGCTGTGCTGGTGCTGTGCCATAGGCATTGGCTGCACTGGTGTGGGGGTCTCTGCATGCAGCTGGATTACTGTAGGATTTTCAAGGACATACAGGAAAAAGGGGCTTGAAAACCCACAATCACTGCGCCTGCACCTCCCAAAATAAAATTATCTTGACTAGGACCAGCTGAAACTATTTCCTACCATTGTTAAGGTAGCTGCTGGCAGGAGGGGAGGGAACTGGGAGCCAAGACAAAATTAGGAGGGTATGGCCCAGGGGGGATGTAGACAGGAATTGCAGTCAAGGAGCATGGCTATGGGACTGACAGAAAGCCACCAAATCCCACTGCTCCCATTCTGTGTCATCACTGATCACATGAGCATCACTCTGGGCTGCAAATGCCAACGCATGCCTGTCCCAGCAGCCTGCATGTTACTCTTCTCTAAAAAACACAGGACCCCCAGCAGCACTTGCACCAACTCCTACTGCTCGCTGTGCTCTGTCAAAAAGACCATCCAAGAGTGGGCTCCACAGGAGCTCTGGAAATAAAACAAGTTTGTAACAGGTAAATGCTGCAGGAGGAGGAAAATTTTGGGGTTTTTCTTACACAGTTGCAGATGCAGGAGGGTGGCACAAGGACTGAGAGGGTGCCACACTGTATCTCTGTAGTGAGGCAGCCTCATGATCCCTGATAGGGAAAGAGTTTGACACTCCATGGCATGCGCCTGCTGACTTGTCTCCCGGAGCATCCTGCTGTGGCTTAGGTCTCTTAGAGCTGGCAGTCACCAACAGAAGCTCTGACATGTCATCCCTGTCCATGGATAGGTTTCAGAGTGCCAGGCACAGGATCTGCTGAAGAAGGGAAACTGAGGCAGTGACAGGGCTTATGCCAGTCTGCTGTGTGACATGGTGATGGTGGGGTTGCTCTGAGAGCTGCTGTAACACAGTTCTCAGACTCAGATGAGTTCCAGCTGGTGGGTCTTCCATGCCAGGGGACCACATGAAGGGCTGGGGAGAGTTCTGAGCACTGAAAAATCACTCCCAGGGCTGGTCCTGTGGGAGGAGCGATCCCTGAGCCGAGACTCCACTCACAGAGTGTCTGTGCACACAGCTTTCCCCTCACAGGCTAAGAAGGTCACTGGCATTGAGGCAAAGCTCACTGCAAACTGGCCCATCTCCTGCAGCCTCATTACCATGTGCATTGTAATGAGGGATCAAGCAGAGGGCATGGAGAGGGACATCACCACTGTGCAGGACAGAAATAATGCATGCTACCAGCAAGGGCACCACCATGAAACCCATCCCCCTCAGTCTTGCCAGCTGTAGGACATTGGTACAGTCTCATAACTCCCTTCCCAACCTCTACTTGCCCCATTCCTGACAGTCCCAGTGCACTCATCCCATCTCCCACTAGGCAAAGTGCTCAAATGTCTGTGGACACCCTGGGTGCAGAGGGAGAGGAGCCAGTGATGTCATCCTCTGTCCCATGGATTTGGGTGAGTGGGGAGCTTGGGGAGAGGATCACTGCTGCTACAACCCCCAGGAGAGACTCCATGCTCAGATCTCCAGCTGCATTTCCAGCATTAGGTCCTGCCAAGTAATTGGTTTCACTGTGTGTTGCAGCAGGTGTGAAGGCACATGCTGCCACATGGAATGGGTATCTCCTCCCACTGACTAGTGTCTGTAGGGATTAACAGTGCCCCCATTACAAAATCCATTGAGCCAAGGTCACCCCAAGCAGCTGATTGAGATGGCAATGCAGGAGCACTACAGGAACACCATCAAACATCAACCCTACTGCCTATTGGCCTAAGATGAACTGGCTGTCGAGCTCCAAAAGTTCTGCCAAGGTGCAAGCTGTCTTTCTTTGTCATAGAGAGCACACCTCCATGGGGTGGGGGGTCTGATGGTGCTGGCAGTGGGTCTGTTCATCCCCTCTTTGTGTCTTGTGTCCTCCTCCCAGTGCCAAAGGAATGCTCTCTCAGTATATGTACTTGTGGCTTTGCCATGGGTACCCATCTCCTTCCCAGGACTGAGACTGTTCCTGTCCCAGGGATATCTGCACATCCTGAGGATTCTGACTTCCAGTGGCCCACAAATATCCACTGGTAGTAAGTGCTGCCTGGGGAATACTCTCCTGGTGCCCCATAGTCCCCAAGGACCTCTATGACAGGTCCTTAAGAAAGCCAGATTTACTCCCAGGACAGTTGTTTGTATGCATGGTCTCACCCAGCCATGCTTGGGACTGTACAATACCTGAAATCCTGCTGGCATCCATGAGCCTGACATGCATATAGCTTAGCATCTCCCAGATTTTGGGGCCACATCAGTGTTTCTCATGCTGCTCTTGTATTTTCTGTTGTCATTGTGCACTCTGCTTACCAAGAACATGTTTTCTGACCACACTGTCATGCAGTAATCAGCCCTGTCCTTCACTCATTGTAGGTCTGGTAGTACCTTTTAATCCACACATGTTTACCTTTAGGATGTCCCTGCTGCTGAAGCAGCTTTTTTCAGCCCTGGGCAGAGGGCAGAAAAGACACTTTTCAACTAGCACAGTCATCATTCTGCTGCTGCATCAAATCTCCGTGGGCCAAAATTAGGTGTGAGACTTAGCAGAAAACATGTGATTGGCCTTAAATTCCTGAGTTTAGAAACTAAAACCAATCAACAAGAAGAATAAACAGGGAGCACTGGATTCCCCATATATGTCCCTATCCCTGAGTCTTAGAGAGAAGTTTCTCAAGGTCTTCTCCACTGAGAAACAAGAATATTTTCCTCAACTGGCATGGGTCTGGTAACAAGAATTTTGGGGAAATCACCATACAAGAGAGAGTGGTGTTTGCAGGCAGGGAGACCCACTGGAAATGGCTCACTGAGATGGCAATGCCAAGGTACATTAGTTTATCTCAAAGGCTTACTTTGCTCCGTGGCACTGGTGAAGGGCAAAGGTGGTCTTTCATTAAAACTAGCTTGGGCAATTGTTCCCTTCAGACCCTTTCTCACAGTCTGGGGAAGTTCCTGGGAAGGGTGGAGAAACTTCGTTGAGTGCTGCTTTGGTGGGCACTTTAACAGCACTTGCAGGCTGGTGCCCTGCCACCACACACAAGCTGAAGACCAAGAAAACATGCAAGGGAAAGCTCTCGGAGCATAGTAACACAGCCAAAAATAGAAGCAGTCATTGACACCCTTGTTTGTCGGCTTCATGCTGGGCTGCTGAGGACGTGCTTGCTTTTGGCAAGTTGTCCAGGGAGAGCTGCCATCCATCTGGGATACTGAGCACTGACACAGGCTAAATAAGGAGGGGTACTTTGAAAGCAGCACATAATTAATGAAAGCATGAAATGCCCTTGTCTGACTATGATCTGAGAGGACAGTGCCAGGGGGCAACATCTCCCGGGCCCCTCCATGTTTGCTGCTGATCATAAATCCATGGCACTGTGGTCCTCACGGTGGGGGGATGCTGCAGCACAGAGCTGTCCGGGGACGCACATTCCAGTCCGGCAGCAACCTTCCATGCTGTGCCCACACCAAGAGTACCTCGGCGCTCCTGGGAGCAAGGAAAACCCCACACAATCCCACCCCAGACTAAAACCATCCCATGAAAATCATGTCCCGGCCTAAAAGCACCCCATCGAAAAACCTGGCCCGGCCCAAAATCATTCCATGAAAAGCATATCCCAGTCTGAAAGCATCACATGGAGAGCCCAGCACAGCCCAAAGGCATCCATTAAAGCCTCGTGCCAGCCCCAAACCATCTCATTAAAACCCCATCCCGACGCAAAAGCATCCCGGCACAGCCCCGCCAGCACCAAACCCTGA